>BJBW01006083.1:117499-182658 GCA_004320125.1 Scolopax mira | reverse complement strand
TTGTTATTATTTAAAAAAAAAAGTTCATTTCCTGGCGAATTTGGCAGTGGCGGGTGACGTCAGAGCCCGGCGTCTCAGTGACTGGGGTAGCCGGGCCAGGGGAGGCCGGCTGTGGCTCCTAGCCCCCGGCGCTACCCACCGGGGGGGCGGCCCTCGGGGCAACAGCAGCATCCTCGAGGTCGCCCCGGCTCCCCCCCCCCCCCCCCCCCCCCCCCCCCGCCTCCCCGCCGTCCCCTCGGCCGGGCCCGCACGGCACCAACCGGCTCCCGCATCTCCCCCGGCCGCGCCGTCGGGTTGGAGCAGCGACCGCTGCCCGGCGGGCGGAGGGGTCGCTCCCCACCGCCCCCTGCCCCGCTCCCCGGGCGAGGGGGATTCCTCCCCCTGCCTCCAGCTCGGAGGTTTAAGGGATCGCGACCAACGCTTCCCTTGTCCCCCGAAACCAGCGGGTGGAGAACGGGAGGGAAGCGCCAGAGAAACGGGACCCGCAGCAGCGCCCGGCCGCGCTCTGGGGAGCTGCTTGTGATTATTTTCTTTTCTTTTATTTTTCCCCATTAGTAGTATTTTCTGCCCCAAAAGCGTACGGGTCTCTGTGCATCTCCGGGGATGGCAGAGCCCCACCGGCGCCCCGGCTGCTGCCGGGCTGCGCTGCAAACTCCACGGAAAACGCCTGTTGATTCCGGCTGCTCTCTCCTGCCCGGCCCGAAGCACACAAGCGACTGCAAATACTAAAACTCTGTTAGGTTTTGGTTTAAAAAACAAAGTTTAAAATAAAAAGGAAAAAAAAAAAAGGGGGGGTGAAAAAGGGAAAACCCCGGGGTTGTGGCGCCGCAGCCCCCATCGCGGAGGCTCCCCCGGCTCGGCTCCCCGTGGCCTGGCCGTTCGCAGCTGCAGTCACCAGCAAACCCCAGCCCGGGCCCGTTCCGCGGGCTGCAGGCCGGGGGAGCCGGGCAGCATCCGTCCCTGCCCGCCGAGGAGCCTGGCATTTATTTGGTTTTAATTATTATTATTTTTTTTCCCCCCTATTCAGTCAGTTATTTCAAACTAACGTGATGGGAACAACCACGCTGGGGTTTCTCCCGCTCCCGGCTGCGCGCTGCTCTGCCAGATTTATGGGGGTTTTAGTGTATTTATCTCCCCGGTGCAGATTTCTATTCTCCCCTCCATCCCCCGAGCATCCCGGCGGCGGCGCTGGGAGCCGCGGCCGGGCAGCACCCAACGGAGCCGGACCCATCGCCCAGCTCTTCCCGCACTCCGTCCTCCCTCTCCCCCTCCTTCTCCCCCCCGCATCCCTGCACACCCCGGCGGGACCCCCCTATTTTGTCGTCCCCGCCCCGCAGGGGCGTGCAGAGCCCGGGCGGGGAAAGCCCCCACGGAGCTGCCAGGCGAGGATGCTGCGGGCGGGGGGAAGGGGAGGGGGGGGGGGGGGGGGGGGAGCGGAGGAGGGGGTCTGCGCCGCTCTCTCCCCCCCCCCGGGCCGGCTCCGTTTGGGGCCGGGGGTGCGGTTTGGGGGCGGTGTGGGGCGAAGGGATTGGCTGGCCCGGCCGCCGGCCCCGCTCGCCCCGGCCCGTCTGCGGCGCCGCGGCCAGCTGGCGCCAGCGCTCATATAGGATGCGCGGGGATGGGACCGAGCCGGCCAGAGCAGCGGCTTTGCCATCTGAGTAACACCCTCCATCCAGCCTCCTCCCGCGCTCGCTCTGCCTTCCCCCGCCCTCCTCCTTCCTCGTTTGTTTTTTTTTTTTTTTTTTCTAAATTTTTAAATTATTATTATTATTTTTTGTTTCCCCCTCTCCGCGGCACTCGCATCCTCCGAGCAGGCATCCATCACCACCCACCCCGCCGAGGCTCCCTGCCTCCCGCGCCGGGTAAGTGTGGGGCGCGGGGGGGGACCACGACACACTCGCTGCTTTCGCTAAACACCCTCTTCTCCCCCCTCTTCTCCTTCTCTCTCTGTTTCCCCCCCTCTTTCTCCCTTCCTTTCTCCTTTTCCTTTTGTGTCAGTCGGAGTTCTTGCTAGAACTACGCTGTATTAGATCTGCCGTTCTTCCTATTTTACCCCTCTTTTGAAGCCAGCTGGAAAAACTCCTGTTGACGTTTGTAGCGAGGGCCGGGGTGGGGGGGTGTGGAGGAAGGCTTTTTGCCCTTTTTTTTTTTTTTTTCCTAGTTTGGGTAAAGAGTTTGAAACGGGATCTCTGTTTATTTTGTGGGACAATGAGCAGGAAGGGCGCAAGTCGAGGACTTTTGGGGGAGAGGATATTTTTGGAAGGGGGGGGGGCGGGGAGGGGCTCTGCTTTCCCCCCTGTCCCCATCCATTTATCGCTGGGAAAGCCAGCCGGCGGGGAGCCGTCCCGGTGGGCAGCGCACCCCGGGGCCACCGAGCCGCTAACCCGCCCGTCTCTCCCTACAGGTGCTGCCCCGGCGCTGCCCCGGACCCGCCGCCGCCACCCCACCGCTGACAGAGGGACACGCTAACCCCGGGGGTCCTCCCCCGCCTTCCGAGGGCGCACTCCAGTCATTCGGCGATTTTTTTTTTTTTTCTTTAAAGGAAAGTCACCCCGGCTCCTAAAAACCCACCGGCAGCTCTAAAAAGCCACCCCCCGTACCCCTCCCCCGCTGCTCCCCACCGAGCGCCGCTCGCTCCTGGTCCGGGGGTGAGTGGGAGGGGAGGCCCGAGGCCATGGAGGTGGCCACGGACCAGCCTCGCTGGATGGCCCACCACGCCGTGCTCAACGGGCAGCACCCCGAGAGCCACCATCCCGGACTGGCTCACAACTACATGGAACCAGCGCAGCTCCTACCTCCGGACGAAGTCGATGTCTTCTTCAACCACCTGGACTCCCAGGGCAACCCCTACTACGCCAATTCCGCCCATGCCCGGGCCAGGGTCTCCTACAGCCAGGCACACGGTAAATCCTCTGCACCCCCGGCCCCTTCCCCGCCCGCCCTCCCCGGGCCCCTCCGTGCTGGTGCCCGACGTGGAGGCGAGGAGTTTCCCACCCGCGGGCCGCTTCGGTGTGCCGGAGCCGGGAGGGAAAGGAGATCCAAGAAAACAGGATAGAAAGGGGGGCACGGGTGGATTTTAACCCTAGAGATAACCGAGGAGTGGCGGAGGGGAGGGAAAGAAAGGGGGGAGGTGAGAGAGGAAGGGGAAACAGTGTGTGCGGAGGCTAAAACTTCTCAGACACGGCTACTTCCCGGATGCAAAATACGAGCCGATTCAAACCGGCGATGGATTTTATTTGGGGGTGCTTTTAGGAGCCGAAGAAAGCGCGTTGACGGTGCAGAAGGGGGTTCGCTACTTATTCCCGGGGGTGGTGAGGGAGGAAAGGGGGTGCTGCGGCTCCTGGGTGGCCGGGTCCCCCTCCTGCTCTTTCTTGCTATGTCCCTCGGAGGGGACAGGGAGAAGGGGCTGTTGCGCCAGCCTGGCTGCTCTTTTCTGGGTTGTGAAACCTCTCCCCATGCCCCCGGGTTCCCCCCCCCCCGCCCCCGGCTGCCCGCAGACTGAGGAGCTGGGGGACTTCCCACAGCTGCTCCGGGCTGAGCTGCCCCACGCTGATCCCAAACGCTCTTGTGTTCCTACAGCCCGCCTGACGGGGAGTCAAATGTGCCGGCCTCATCTTATCCACAGCCCCGGGATCCCTTGGCTGGACAGCAGCAAGGCGGCACTGTCTGCCCATCACCACAACCCCTGGACCGTCAACCCCTTCACCAAGACACCCCTGCACCCCTCGGCGGCCGGAGCCCCCGGGGCCATCTCGGTGTACCCAGGCAGCAGCACCTCTAGCACGGCCTCCGTCTCTTCGCTCACCCCGGCCTCCCACTCCGGCTCCCATCTCTTCGGCTTCCCCCCGACCCCTCCCAAGGAAGTGTCCCCGGACCCCAATTCCACCAGCGCTGCCTCCCCTTCATCCTCCGCCGGGGCCCGGCAGGAGGACAAAGACAGCATCAAGTACCAAGTGTCGCTGTCAGAGGGGATGAAGATGGAGAGTGCCAGCCCGCTCAGAAGCAGCCTCACCAGCATGGGGGCCCAGCCCTCCACCCACCACCCCATTCCCACCTACCCCTCCTACGTGCCAGCTGCCCACGACTACAGCAGCAGCCTCTTCCACCCCGGCAGCTTCCTGGGGGGCCCTGCATCCAGCTTCACCCCCAAGCCACGAAGCAAGGCCAGATCCTGTTCGGGTAAGTGTTGTACCCTCAACCTCATCCCCAGGGTGGAAGGGCCAAGTTGTGATTTGTTTCACTGACTGTTTAGGGGTGCTGCGAGGCTGGGTGCTTGTGTCCGCTCTCTTTGGGACAGAGGGGCAGGTGGCTGCTTGGTCCCGCTTTTCTGGGGTTTTAAATTAGGACATGGAGCTTCTGCCAGGCTCCTGTGGGTGCCAACACAGCCAGAGAGGCCACTGAGCACTGTCCTCAGGGTGTTCAGATGGGCTGAGGGACATGGGGACCGGTGCAGCGGGAGCCATCAGACCCAGTTGTACAAAGAGTGATTTAAATGAGGGGTAAAAAAAATGTTTCCCTCGGAGAAAAAGCTGGTTCCAGCCACCCGAGGGGCTCAGGCCTGACCCTGCTCCTCCAAGTCAGTAAAAAAACCCCGGATTACACTGGGGACTTTAGGTAGAGATAGATGTTTCTCCCTTAATAATTTCCACCTCTCTTCACTGAGGCGAACCAAGGCCCCAGCACAGGATGAAAGCGAAACTGACCCAGCCGGTCCGAATTGTAGAGGGCCCTATTTCCTTCACGTTTTACAGGAGCAAAAGTTCAAATTTAGTTTACATACCAGTGTGAAAGACTAAGGTGACCAGTCATCGCCAACTTACTCCAGCCTAACTTGAACTAGAAAACAGTCTTTTTTTTTTCCCTCTCCCCCTCAACTAGACATCTCTTTTCTTCTAAACGAGTGACTGCAGACCTTTCCCTTTTTCACAGCCCTTCCTTGCATTTCTTCCTGAAAGTGCAGTCCTAAATCAGCAAATTAGGGGTCGGACAAAGTTTTGATCCTACTTTGAAATCACGCTAGCTGTACAAGTAGACAGAAGAATTAAGGCAATTTGTGTAATTCTACTAACCTTCCTGCTTTAACATCCTCAGCCGTGGAAGGAAATTAAGTGCAGTATATTTGGACTGAGTTTAGATAGCCCTTTAAAAATAAATGCCTGTCTATGCTTTTGTGAGTGTATTCTTCTATATCATTGCACATCTATGCTTATGAATACACCATTTTTACAGTAGACTATAATTTACAAATGTGATCTCTTGTGTTTTGCAACAAAAATATCAGCTATTTTACAAGCCCATCCATTCAGTTACAAATGGCTCCTCCGAGGGGAAAAACACTCTCCCTCTGAAATTATTTAAATGCAGTTGCTACTATGTATATGTATTTTTCAGTAGTGAAGAGAGCAGTAAGTAAAGGCAATTAGCAGCGCGAGACTCTCGAGTTTGGGAACAGATTCAAGTCCCATTTCTGTGAAGATAGAGGGATCTCGAGCAGCTTTTTAATTTTTGCCCTGTAATTGCCGATGATTTTATTGGGGGAAGCTAGGAGCTTTTTCTTTTGCTGTTTATTTGTTTTGTTTGGTTTTATGTTGAGGGTGGGTTTTTTTGGTTTTGTTGGGTTTTTTTTTGTCTGTTAAGGGAGCCCCCTGTGCAAGGAACTGGGGAAAGTTCGTGACCACTCAGTGTTTTTGTAGGAAAACTAAGACTCACGACACGGCGACTCCTGCAGCTTCCTGCCCTAGGAGGGACAAAAGCTACCAATGCAGCGCCGCAGAGCTCCCCTCATTTTTCACTCTAGACTGTGTTGTTTAAAAGCCACCCACTCCCTAGATTAAAGGAGACACAAGCCCCGCTGAACTCAACGTGGCCTGCTTCAATTATTAGCAAAAAGAATTTCCTCTCCAGTTAAATACTGTAGGATTTGCATAAACTATATTAAGAGAGATTTCTATATTAAGCAGACCTGCCCTCAAACCATCAGAGGCAAATGAACTTTTAGCAGAGGGCTTTCCGAGGCAGAAACACATCTCTAGGAGTTACATGCTGGGTTTTAATAGAGCCCTTCTACAATGTCGTGTTTCTCCTGTTGTGCTACTAAACCCAGTAATGAAGCAGTAATAAGGTAAACTGCTCCCTACCAAATCCAAACTGTATCGTTGAAAAATCACAGAAACTGAAAAGAAACCAAAGCCTGTTTTTTACACCAATTTCCAGAGTGCTTGCTGAAGCTGAACTTTCTTAAATATTAGCTTTAACAGCGTTTTTCTGCCTTTAGGACAAAAATAATGACTGAGCCTTTGGCATTCTGTAACCATTTCCACTCTGCTCAGCTTTTACTTTCTCACTTCATAGCAATCTAATTTGCAACAAAAAGGAAAGCACAGAACAGGAGGTCTTTTTGCTTAGATTTAATTCTAGAAAACCTTTTCCTTTGACTCTTTAACGTGGTGTGTGTGTGTGTACATGTGTATTGTGGCAGGAGAACACAGGATCTAACCATCGGAGTGCAATAGATATGGGAGGGGAGCGGTGCCCAGTGCAGATTAAGGGAGTTCTCGTTACTGAGACGATAACTTCCATCTGACACAATAAGAGTGTCACTCTTTCTCACCTTCTGGAGAGAGCTGCCTGTTTCTGATCATGACATAAAATACTCACCAGAGCCTGGGCGTTCTTGAAACACCGAGCTCCTTGCTGCATGTGCTGTAGATGTCACTGCTGTCTGATTGTGCTTGAATTAACACGCTGTTTTGACTTCTGGAAAATGCCTAAAGGACAATGCAAAAAGCTTTTGTGAATTTGTTTTTAAAGAAAGAAATCCGGTTTCTTCGTGTTTCCATTTAGAAGGCAGAGAGTGTGTGAACTGTGGAGCAACTGCTACCCCTCTCTGGAGAAGAGACGGCACCGGGCATTACCTGTGTAACGCCTGCGGGCTCTACCACAAAATGAATGGTCAAAACCGACCTCTCATTAAACCTAAGCGAAGGCTGGTAGGTGTCTCTATTTCTCCTGGGTTTGGGGATAAATTAGGCAAAGGGACCACACGCAGGCACGAGTCAAATGTGGTCTATCTGCTCAGCCCCTGCACGGAGCTGAGCTGTACTGTACACGGGGGTCAGTCCCGTCGAGGTCACTCCTGTGCCTGGGGGCAGATCTCCCCCCAGCCCCGGCGTCCCCGGCACAGACCACCGTGTCTCTGCCCCCAGCCTCCCTGCCGCTCACAATACATGCGGGATATCGTGTATCTGTCTCCCCGTTTATCCTTGGATGACAGCTTTTCATTTAATTCCTCATTTATTTGGCCTCTTGGGACGTTCTGGGCACATACCGGGAGCGAAAGGGTTAGGAGTATGAATGTCCTTCCACCGTGTACTAAAAAAAAAGTTCCAGCTCCAAAAAGCAAAACAAATCAGATGAGTCAAAGCTACTGCTCCCTACTTAATAATTATTTGTATAAAAGCTATGAAGTAATTTTCACTCTTATATTCTCTGGCAATATTAATATTGGTTCCCTCCCCAGACAATCCCCTACTGTTTAAAAAAAAATCCTATTATTTTTCCATGGAGTCACCTATACTTTGTATTTTCATTTGAGTGATTTAAAAAAAATATCCTTTCTAAGCTCCTGGTAGTAGTTTCCTATCCGGATATCTGTACGTTAAAGATAAGGAAACTTTGTGTATCTGTTTCCTGACTCTAAAAGCTTTAGAGAGTTTCTATAGGCAAGCCTTGCCAGTCATGCTTGCTGTTTTGAAATTTCTAATACACTCTACTCCACAAATAATGCCTAAAATGCTAAGAATAATAAATATATTTTTTGAAGCTTTGTGATTTATGGTGCCTAAGTCTCTTAGCTATTCGTGGGCACGTTTCGATGAGATTTGGAGAGCAGAAAATTGGCATTACTGCTCTAAACACTGGGATGGGATACAGAAGATTTCTGTCATGAGTCAGAATTCCAACTATGCAAGCTTCTTAATGACTTGCCTTCTAAAGTGACTGACATATAGAAAAATGTTAAGACAACAGTGTAACATTATCGTCTCCCAGGCTCAAGTGCTTTCCAGTCTGAATGGGACAGGCCATAGAGTTAAGCAGCATAGTTGAGTATCAGTAAGCCATCTCAAATATGCAAACACAGGTCTCCACCTTCCAGTGTGTTGGAAGACTCTTAACTCTCTGCGAGGGGCTTGGGGGGCACCAGAGAGTTTTTCTTTAGTTGTTTTAATGTTTTGTTTTAATTGATTTACAGCTTTGTTTATTGCCCCTTTTTTTTCCACTGTAGTTTGCTTGTTTGCTGGGGAGAGGAGATGGCCATCTTTGGGAATTTGTTCATCTGACATGCAATAGCAAAGCAATCGTATTAATAATGTCAGTGTTTGGAAGTCTGGCATTAATTGTGTTTGGGTTGCATGAGTGCACTTGCAGTAGGGGGTACCCCCTCTTTCTGCCTTTGGCCTGTTCTCACAGGCGAGTAAGGGACTGAAATATACGAGTCCCCCAGGGCCTGACTCTTGCCTTGAGCTTCTGAGCCGTCCGTCAGCTTTGGGAAAGTTAGAGGACCATGGTGTAAATCATGGAGGAGCAAGTGAGGACAGAACCCGGTTGCTCCTCTTTTTTGAGCCGGGTTGGTCTGTGCTTCAAGCGGCACCAGCTCCCCAGCAGAGCCAGCCAGCAGGGAACCACACAGAGTTCTGGGCTGGGAAACCCACCGCTCCGTGCTCTGCTCACAGGAGATGCCCAGCACGTTAATGGGAGCTTTGCTGCTGCCTCACCCTACGGCTCTCAGGGGCTTAATGGCAAAAATGTCCAGGGAGCAAGGCCCCAGGGAAATGGCCACCACGATGGATATGCACTAGAGAGTAAATTCTGCTGATTTCAGAAAAGAAAATACCGAGTCCCCTGCATTAATCCAATTGCACAAAATGGACTGCACTTTAACCACTTTCAGAGGCAGGGCTAAAGCTTTCTAATACAAAATTATTTCCCAAAATATGGGGTGCAATTAGTCCAGCCATAACACTTCATACGATGGCACGCTTGCACAAAGAGCGTATTATTGTGGGGTCTGCTAGACAAGGGCCCATCCAGAAATTACTGGCTGCCTGCTGCTCTACTTTTCCTGTTCTTGTTTTGGGAGGTGGTTGAATGTTTTGGCATTTTTCTTTCCCCCCACCTTGGTTTCAAAAGAACAATAGTTTTAGAAAGGGTGGTGTATTTAGCGGGAGTGGGGGGGAAGGTTGCTTTTTTTTGAGAGGGTTGTTTGAGGGGTTGTCAGCCAAGGAACTGAGTAGGGACAGAGGCGGCAGACGGGTCAGCGGAATCATTGCTGCAAGGCATGAAATTTGGTTTGCTAAATATTTAAAGAAAGTTGGAGCCGGTTTTGTTTTCTCCCTTTCACTTGTAAATGGAAACTGAATTTTCAGTGATGGCTCTGATAAATACTGCACCCAGTTAAGTAATGCAGTTGGTTTTCTTTTGTGTCCATCTTTAAAGGGCCAGAGTAGGGGTAACAATCACATTCTTTAAGATCGTTCCCGCTTTTCAAACCCAGTCCCAACACTGACACAAACTAAATTGGCCATTTTTTTTTTAAAAAAAAAGGGCAAATGCATTTTCTTGACAAGTTCTAGAATCCTGTACAGGAAAAACTTGAACAAATCAGATGTCATTTTTCCCTCTAAAACTTTTATTTGTGGAGTTAGAGATGTGTTGTTTCTCTCTGTCCCTTGCACACAGTGTCACTGGGCTTGAAGCTGCAATTCCGCATAATAAAATACCTGAATTTAAACAAAAGCCTTACGGCCATAAAATGTAAAAATGACGGGTGCTTTCCTTCAGCCCTGATGCTCTGTAAAATCTTAGTAACCGCTTCCACCCAACCCAAATTATTGAGTCCGACTTAACCTGTCTTATGATCTCCCTCCTCCTGCTGATACATTTTTTAATTTTCTTTTTCTTCTGGTTAGTCAGCGGCTAGGAGAGCAGGGACTTGTTGTGCCAACTGTCAGACAACCACCACGACCTTATGGCGACGTAATGCAAACGGGGACCCAGTTTGTAACGCCTGTGGACTCTACTATAAATTGCACAATGTGAGTATTTACTCATCTCATGTGTCGCTGCTTGCCTGGCTGGGATTGATGTCTTAACTGCATGGTGTACACTAGGCTTTTATTGGTTTCAGGGTTTGGTTGTTGTTTTTTTTTTCCTTCCCCCATCTCTAAGGTTCCCCTGGGAAGGGACAGCCATTCTTTGTCAGCATAGTGATGCTAAGTTCAGTGACACTACAATGTATGAGCTTGGCTTCTAACGCTTGGGCAAATCAGGCAAAACAGAGCCACCACACTTGGTTTTTAACTACGTGGGTTTTGTGTGCTTGTGTTTCCCTGCAGAAACACAGAGGCCATTTGGAATGGGCTCTGTGCAAAAATGAATCCCGATGGGGCATCTTCCTTTTGATTATTTTTTTTTTCAAAATAATAATATCTAAAGCTTTGTTTTATTACTTTTTTTTTTTTTAAAAAATTAATCTTTAGCAGGAATCACTTGACATGTTGGAACGTTATTTAAACTGTGAGTAACAGAGGTTACTGTTACAAGATTGCTCATGTCTTTGGATTGAATTTGGGTCAACGTGTGCCTCCTAGTTTGATCTCTTCTTCTATTAGGAAATGAATGAGGGCTGAGGGTAAGCCTACGGGAAAGAGAGTCATCAGCTGCCAAATTCAGTTCAATTTGTTTTTCATGTCTAGGGGTTTTTTTGTGTGTGTGGTTTTATTAAACAAATCAATATAAACAAGTTCTGCAGAGAGAAACACCATTTTTTTTGGCCAGAAAAAGGTCTCCATCCAGGAAAAACACATGGGGTCTGTCCAAATATTTTCATTTTTGCACAATAAGGTCATTTTGTCTGCATGAGCCTGATTTTCTCATTTTTTGCAGGTGAACAGGCCTCTGACCATGAAAAAGGAAGGAATTCAGACCAGGAATAGGAAAATGTCCAACAAATCAAAGAAAAGCAAGAAAGGCTCCGAGTGTTTTGAGGAACTGTCCAAGTGCATGCAGGAGAAATCATCTCCCTTCAGCGCTGCTGCCCTTGCTAGTCACATGGCGCCCATGGGGCATTTGCCACCTTTCAGCCACTCTGGACACATCCTACCAACACCTACCCCCATCCACCCATCTTCCAGCATCTCATTTGGACATCCACACCCATCCAGCATGGTCACAGCCATGGGATAAAACCTGATGACCAAGAGACCCACCCAGAGATCAAGAACATGCGGCATTGCCCAAGATGACACCAAGTAAGAAAATGTTCTGCCAAGAGGAGAATGTAGGGATGGCAAAACGAGATCTTTGCTCCCGTGTGGTTTAACTCTTAATGCTGGACTAAAACCTCGCAAATGATGGGTCTTCTGCAGAAACGTGTAGTGGTGCCTGTAATGCACTTTGCCCCCTCAGGTATAAGGAAAAAGAACTCACCTGTTCGATACTTAACGGTCCAGCAGGAAGCAAAAGGTGGCAGAAGCTGAAGGAAAAGGCTTGGAACTGGCTTTCCTTTCTCTCTTTGTTATTACTGTGAATATTGTAAAGAGATATAAGCAGCCTCCCAGGATGGAATCGGCTTACTGGAAGCCAGACATGCTGGATTTCTATCGTGGACTCTGTTTGGGATGGGGAAAAAACATAAAAATAAAAAAGGACATCTTTATAAAAATGTAATTTTTAAAGTGAAATCAGACACAAAGTCATATTTATTTTGCTCTTGTTTTCCACAAAAAGCCTCAACCTTCTGATTGCATGTTTTTGTGCTGTTGTTTGCAATGGTAAGAAAACCTGCCTTCAAAACAAGCTGGGGAGAGGGAGGATTAGCTCCATCTATCTTCCATACCAAAATCTCTACTAGAAAGGGTGGAAAGACCAGGGAGGGGGATTTTAATGTGCCCAAGATGGTGATTATTTTGCCTCAATTTCTTCATTCTTCTCCCTAACATTAAAGATTTGGTTAAAAAAACAAAAACCAACCAGCCCCCCCTCCCAACTGCCCTATTATTCCTCAAAACAGAGAGTTAGATCAGACAAATTGTTGGGGGAAAAAACTCTCGGGAAGGCAATCCTGCATTAGCGAGGGGTGAGATACAGGTATTTATCAACTGTGTCACAGTTAACTTCTAGCACAGCAAAAACCATCGCAGGGCATAAAAACATCCAACTCGCAGACTTTAAAGGTTGAAGCATTTTGTTCTGTTGTGTTGGCAGCTGTCGCTTAAAAATGCAGATGAGCTGCTTGGGCAAACTTACGGCAGTGTGGCCACCATGTCCACACGCAGCCAGCCAGCGCGTGTGCCGTCTCAGGCATCCAGGCCCCGGTGGACTTCACAGGGAGGAAGGGCAGAAATGAGGTTGAGATCACTGGAGAGGGGAAAGAGAGAGACAATCAGTTTGAGCTTCACACATCCGTCAAACCCCAGACACAACGACAGCTGATGAGACGAGGGAAAGCATCGTTCTAATGGGAACGTCCGTTTTCCGTAGTGTATTTTATATGAAAAAAAAAAAAACCAAACAAAAAAAGAAAAAAAATGAAATCTCCCATTATTAAACCATACTGTACGTAAATGACCGAAAACAAAGCTATTACCAATGTGAAGTGTATTCTATTGATTGTTATGATCTGATGCCTCTCGTGAACACAAGCTCCAGTATAACATACAATGTACATACTTAGCTATACTTCTGATGAAAAAAGGCCCCGTGAACAGAGGGGTTTGATAATGTAAACCACGTAAGCTTAACTCTGTGACAAGCTTTTTATTTTATTTTTTTTTTAATTTTTAACTTTTTTGTTGTTGGGGGTTCTTTTTTTTTTTGGATCAAGCCAATTGTATCTTTACTGCAAAAGTCCTGCTTTAAAGAAAAAAAACTGAAACCAATAAAAATGGATGTACATCATATTTATCCTAAACATGTAATATTTGATATTTGATAACGAATTAAGAACCAAGCAGCCATGAAAATCACCCTTTCCTCCTTTTTCTGGTCTGCGTAGGCATATAGGTGCACTTTGTAAAGAAGTGGAAATTTAGGAAACTAAATTGGTTGTGAGAAATCATAAGAATTTTTAGTCTGGCGAGGTAAAAAATTGGGTCCTTTCTACTTATTACCTTTTACAATGGTACAGTTGTACATTATTTGTATCCAACTCAAATTTCTCTAGGATTTGGGCAGGGGGGTGGGGAAAGGATGTGGGTGGAAGACAGGGATTACTGATACAGTTGACAAAGTGCAATATATTGTCAGTCACTGCAGCATAGACAACAGCAGTTGAGATTTAAATTATTTTGTACTTGTATCAGCATAAAAAAATTCTGCAGTATTTTCTGTTTTTATTTTATTTTTTTTATTTTGCTTATTTTTGGATTAGTGAACTAAGTTATTGTTAATTATGTACAACATGTTTATATATTGTCTGTAAAAAGTGTATGCTTTCCTCATATTCCTTCAAGGTGAATATTGCTAAGAATAATAAAATACTTTTTTTTGTGAAAGTACCTGTGCCCAGCTTCATGTCATAAAGACTGCTTTTAATAGGGAGAGAGGAAAAATTATCGTCGTCATTGTTGCCAGTAGAATTAGCTTAAACTTTATGCAGAGCAGTCTATTGATATTTCAAAAACCTACCGGGGTAGGACAAAAAAAGTAGTTGGTGAATGATTTAGTATAAAAAGCACAGGTACAAAGGCTCATTCTCCGGTGTTGTTTTGGGGTGACAAGGTCACGCAGTTAAGTGTGCTAAAGTTTCTAAACCAGTTTAAAAATCTAAGGCAGCAGCCACATTGCAGATGATGAACTGCAGTTTCTCTAGGGTTTTTTGTTATTTTTTACATTGTTTCTTTTAAGTGTTTGGAGAAATATTTTTCAACAAAAATCAAGTTTTTAAAAGCACCGTAAATGCGGAAAAGCAGCCAGCTGCTTAATGGGTTTCAAGGCAGGGCCTATAATAGACTGGGCAAAGTTCTCTATACATTCTTGCAGTGCTGTAACAGGCAGCACAGTTGATCCAGAAACCCGTTTCTTACTATTTGGCATCATCTCTGGTGTGCAGGGAGCAAGGAGGGATGGCCAGCCCGGAGCTGCTCAGGACATGTTCCTGTCCTAGGAACATGGGGAGCAGCCGTGGGTGCAGGGGGCTGGTCCATGGGGATGGAGAAGCAGCTGCTTACCAGGCAGCTCTCCCATGGCCAAAACTCTGTGGCTGCTTTCATCACACTGTCAAGTCTGACCCACACAAGGAACTCCTTGGAGCCTTACAAAGTGAAGTACAATCTTGCAAAGTCCCCCCACCATGTGTAGGGGTGAGTACTGCTGCTACTAAACCAATATTTTCAAGAAAACTGCTAATGAACTTTGGGTTTCCTCCTTTGACCCCCCCCCCCAGGAGTTGTGTCTCACTTCTGTGGAAACCAACTTGGGGATAACACCTTACCCATTAAGAAGAAAAAATAACTTCAGTTCCTTTTTCAGTGTGTGTGCAAATTCCAGCCCTTTCTATCGCTGCTTCTCTTTATCGTGCAGCCTCCTCCCCAGCCCTGTTCTCAAGCCCTGTTCATGAGGGGCAAGGAGTTGTGGCAGCTCTAGATGTGCTGAAGAAAGCACACGCAATGGGGACGAGGCCTTCCCGCATCATTTCAGATGAGTTAATCATCTCTCCAACTTGTTTAGCAAGGCTTAGTGCAAACAACCGTTAAAAAAACCCAAAAACCAAAGGCAGTTTATAGCATACCATGCAAGCTTCTTTTAAAAAGAAACACGTTCATTTTCAGACAGGTTTAAAACAGGGTTATAAGTAAACTCAACCACTCTTCCTCCGTATTTGAATAGCTGAGACGATGAGAGAACAGGAGAACTAAAACCATCACTTTAAAAATAATTTAGAATAATCAAGCTATTTGCTTTGGTTGCGTGTTAAACACCCATCCAGATTTTGATGAGGGCTTACCTTGGTGTTGCCTCTCTGCAAGCATTTTGCCAGGTCGGTTCGATCTGCTCACGGAATCAGGGCCATAATCCACCAGTTTCTCCAGAGGGGTGCTGCAGCCCCCCAGCACCTGGAGGAACGTGCCTCTTCTGAGTAGGGTCTTGAGCGGTTCCTGCGACACAGATAACAAATAATCCCCTGTTTGTCAGGTGGCACTAATCTGTGAAAGATCAAACCATCTCTCTGCAATGTGTGTATCGTGTTTGTCTCCAGACATTTTGCATAGCGGAAGAAAAACAAACAGCAGGGAATGGAAATGGAACAAGTGTGCAAAGTTCAACGTAAAGTGTAAGCACAGAGTAGATATCGAGGCAACAAACTGGGATTTACGGTCCTTTCACTACCACCAAACACTGGGGGACAGGCTTTTTGTGAGGGGGGAACCCTGACATTACTTGCCTTTGGTTCCTGTTGTTGGGATTATTGTTTTAAGCCGTGCTTAATTGTCATGTCTCCACGGCCACATCAAAAGCCAAGAAGATTAGGTTACAGGGAGTGTTTGATGTCAAAATACAAAATAAATAAAGGAAAACTGAAAAGGTAGTGTATTTTCCATGATGTCTACTGAGGGTTTTGCCTCAAACATATCTATTTTTTTCTAATTTTGCAAAGGTTGTACTTATAATGACAAGATTTCATTTACTTATTTCCAAATGACTCCGCTGCTTTCCTGCAACAGCTCAAAAGGGTTAATATCCCCTCTTTGATGGCAAACATGGTATAATTAACGCAAACTTCTTAAGTATCCTGGTGACCTGTAGATGGCCACATGAGAATTTTGTTATTTACTGACTTGCCAAACGTTTATTGCTTATAGCAGGACAAGTGGGAAGCAGGCATTAATTTTGATGCTGTTATCTGTGATTGTGTGTAAAGTTCAGAGCAGAGAGTGCCTAGATGTCAACTGCAATTAAACATTTGCCTTTTTTTTAAGTGAATTTCCTCTTGGTGCTGGGGATTGGACTGGCAGCTTTGCAAACTGAAATCCTGCCCATCCGCAGAGCAGGCATGATATAGCCAGACACAGGACAACTTCCCCTTACCTGCAGGCTGCAAAAGAAAACCGTCTGGCGCCATGGAGCATTTGATCCTTGGCTTCTCCGCAGAGACGGTCAAATCAGTACCAACTGTGGCAGGGCACAGAGGGAGATTTTGTGGTGTGACATCTCCTCTTGGAAACCAGCCTGAAAAACACCAAAAATGAAGCCAAAAGTGGCTATCAGGTGAATATGTTCATTTATCACCAACCTGGACTGGATTAAAATGCGTGACCTAGAAGTAAAATGCTTTGTTTAGCCCAAGTCCCTGGGCCATCTGGTCCTCGCAAGTAAACATTTCTAAGTGAGATTAAGTGACTGTTCTTTAAGCATGGTGATATGAGTGCAAACCAGGCTGCTCTGGATCTGACAGATCAAACCTCAGCATCAGAGCAGCCGGCCAGTGCCAATTCAGAGGCACCATTTGCTTAAACAGCTTTGGGTGCAATTCTCCGTGGTGCCGGCTTTGCAGACAGTCCCGATTGAGTCTGATGTGTCCCTGTCAGATCCAGGGCTCAGATTGCACCGAGGTGCTGCTGGGAGGTCAAGGACCCCATCAGAGGAAACTTAGGGGAGAAACTAGAGTAAGTAACTACACTGCATTTGCAATAAGAGCTCAGTTGCATTTCTGAACACCGAAAGCTCGGCTGAGCAAAATGCAATCGCGGGGTAGGAGATACCACAGAAAAAAACATCCAGCAGGTAGTAACTCAATAGAGAACTAACCCCTCCTTCAGGGAAAGGCTTCAACATACTGCTGAGGGAGGGAACTGCTACTGTTTGGTCTATAAAAACTGAATCAGGGAAGTATAATGTTAACCCAGCCTACGCAGCGATGCCAGGGAGAAAGCGGCTCCTGCCTGTACCCTGCTTGCCTGCTTCTCTGTGTGGTTCTGCACTCCAGACTGCAGGGAGCTATTTGGCGGAAAGCTGACTGGCTCAGGAGGGTCAAGAGCATGTGTAAATCATTTGGAGTTGGGCCTATCTATGCCAGGGATTGAACACGGACCCTTGTTTCTCCTAAACACTTCCGTACTTCACCAAATTCATCCCCGGTCTCTTTATTTTCCTCTGAGAACTCGATTCAGCTCCTGCTCTCAGTCAGGCAGAAAGGACATGGCAGATTTCTTTACCTGCGACACAAGAGCATTATGTTCGCTTCTTTGGTTGTGATTTTTTACCTCTTGATTCTTTCATTCACTTCCACCTGCCCACGTTGCTATTCTGAGAGCAAGTTATACTGCTAGAGTGTTCAGGACAAACCTTACTGGATTTTTCTGTAAAATTCAGGTTAATTTACCGTCTCCTGATGCATTTCAGCCCATCTGTTAGTTATTTTTATTTTCTATTTTGTAGATCCTTGTGAAATTTGAAAGTAAAAGCACCTTATTCTAAGAATTAACCTGTTAGTAGAGAACTAGATGAGCAAAAAGGAACAGACCAAAACCATTCACGTAACCTTTGTGCCCACAGGCACTCTGAACTGCATACTACTTTTCTCTATCCAAGCACAACTCCCACGAACACAGGACAATGTTCTTCATGATGAAGCACATCTCAGAAGATGGACCCTTACCTGACTGGTGTCAGGACTTACCCCAATCTCTCACACACTCGCTTTCCGATAACGAGCAAAGTTACAGCACTCCATGCCTCAGTTTCCCCTTGCAAAATAGGCATAGAAAAGACACGACCTGCCCTATCAGCTACGTACAAGCGTTGACTCGCTCCAGCCTAGCAGACTTCTGGGCAAGTTCAAACAAATGTCAGTGTGTGGGGTGTACTGATAGGCACCGGGAAAGGGCACCACACTCTCCTCTCTAGGTTAGAGGCTCCTCCCTGCCTTCGTTGCAGAGCTGTTGCATTGCTGTTATGCTGTTAGCCTCTCCGTACAGCTGTCTGTGGCAAAAATGACACATTGGAGAAATTAGTCATTGGAGTGTATCACTCGCTGCTCCCAACTGCTGCACACACACACACACACACACACACAGTCCCACGCACACACACGCACGCACTGCCTCCAGCCCCAGCCCATTGTGAAGCAGCCCTTTCTCCATCTCCCATGCTGTCAGCCCCCTGACCTTCCTTTCACATGCTCTAATGGTGACTAGAAAACTCCGAGAGAACACAGTTGCGGTATTAAATAGCCCTAATTTGTCTCCAGGCCTTTCCCCTCCTCCCCCCACCTCGGTCTCCCGCGACTTAACGTTTAAACCAGCTGAAGTTTACAACAAATCAAAGCCTCCCTATAGGCCCAGATTGTCTAAATACGGAAAACAGGAAGTGAGTAACCTTCAACGGGAAATTGTTCATCCGATGGAGGCCAAGACCCAAGGCCCGGCGCTTTGCAGTCCTGCCCCAGCACAGGCAGACACAGCACGGACCGAATGGACACCGGGCCTTTCGCAGGAGGGAGTGGTTTTTAGGGAAACTTTTGCTTCTCCCGCAGTCGCGCTGAGACTGCTTCAAGAAAGGAGATGGTCTTTGTGCCTACGTAGACCAGTAGACCGTCAGTTTGGGAGGGGGGTTGATTTTAGGAAGACTTGGGGATGGGATGGAGAAGTAGGCACGGATTGGAGGAGAAAACAGAGAGAAGATGCATGAATTCAAACTAAAATCACCTCTTGCTTCCTATGAAGGTGAAGATGGCGAGAGAGTAGTGCAAACAGTACCGGGCTGCTTCCAGCACACCAGGGCGGGAAGAGATTTTGTGTGACAGCCCACTTGGTGATGAAAAGGAGAACACTTCATTTCCTAGGCAGAGAGAATAATAATTTATTTTTGTAGAGTAACTTGCCTGCTTCCCCTCGTCAGGAAAGATCCCAAATTATTTTACCGGCTGTTTATTTAAGGCTTATATTATTCACTGCTGAATTGCAGCCATTACTGGGGTGGAACACAGCAGCTGTTTAACAACTCAAAACAATGCCCCTTCCCTACGGAAGGTCATATTAAAATCCTCTCTAACTGAAGGTGAACTTCTTATTACGTGCCGCATCCACTGGAATAAAGCTTTGCTCACAATTACACTTCTGCTAGAATCACAAAACCACCAAAGAAGCTAGGATGCACAAACACATCCAAGCATGCCTGAGTCCTTCCAGTCCGACTCTGGAGAGTTCTAATGAACCACGTACCACAAAGTGGCCCCTGGCTCGCAGATATCTTTCTTCTGACCCTCTTGGAGCCTTCACCTATGCTCATATGCCAGTTTTGCTCTGGGCAGCTCATGGGATAAGCACCAGTAACCAAGCTTATGGTCTCTGACTTGGGAAATGGACAGAGAAAAAGAAGGCATGGTCCGATTCAGAGTTTCTCTCCACTGTTGATGAGATATATGTTGCCTGGTCCTGTCCTGGTTCCTTGCCCCAGGGCTGGGAGTGTTCAGATGAAGGATGCTCCTGGGCAGATAAGCACACATGGGACAGCCAGTCTCCAGAGGACATTCATGCAAAAGGCACAGCTGGAATTAGACCTGCCTGACGGGGATGCTGCACCTCTGCAAAGACTAGGGCTTGAGAGAAATGTAGAGCAATGGGTAACCATTGGGTCTTTTCAGGAGAACCAGTTAGAGAGGAAGCTTCTAGTTAGATCTCTTTACAGCATTTAAATATTGCTCTAAATTTACCTTTGAAAAATATATTTTAAATACTGTTTTTAGGCAGAAATGTTTTACCTCTTCCTTTCCCTCCTATAGTCTTTTTCTGCAATGATTTCCCCACATTTATCCCAGTCTATATAGGTGAGTAAAACTGGACTTGTAGCATTTGCTTGACAGAGACTTTCTCTCTTGCATAAAGATGAAGTTTAGTTGGTTGTTTTGCTAGCAAACCAGCTGGCTGGGAGAAAGATGCTCTTAATCAAACGGCCTCGCTGCCTCTCTGGGGACAACTCTGTCTTTTTTCCCATCACAACAGGTTTCCTCTTTGTTCTCTGGTGGGCAGGTGTTGTCCCACTGGGATGTGGAAAAGGGCAGGCTCTGATCCCATTAAAGATAGCCCCATTGGTAACAGATCAGAGGGGCATCCCTAGGTTGTGGGAGAGTATGCTTGTCTTGCTTCACTGGCTGGTGAATAATAGAGCTGGCTCTCAGTGACAGTCACAGGGGTTTTAACAGGAGTCCTGTTCTCCAGAGGGACAATGAAAGGGAAAGGAACCCAGAGGGTGATGGCTGTGTCTGGCATTGCCAGAAACCACAGCTGGTTCTGCAAGTGATGGGAATGGAGACGGTGCTACTATCCAGGAAAGATGCAAATGAATGCTCCCCTGCTGCATTATGTTCTCTCTTTCTCCATCATTTCCACAGCAGGCTGAATTTAAGGGATGTGGAAGTGAATTTTGCTCCAGTTCAAGGTGAGACACAGATAATCCCAGAGATGAAAATGCTACTTTAACCTCTGGTCTCAGCCATCCCTTGGTCGTCCCATCTTGGGAGTTAGAGCAGCTCTGTTCTGACTTCCTGGGAAGAATGACTGTGCGTGTGGGCTAATGCAGGTCAGGGAGCTCCAACCACATCCCTGGCCTGGATGAGGTGACTGAGGAACAAGGGCTGTGACTTGCCCTGTGGAGCCTGTCTGCCTGCAGTCCAGACATAGCATGCAGTAGCTTTTCTTCTGCTGACCTTGTGCTCAGAAGAACTGAGACAATAGCAGGGATCTCCAGTGCATTTCCTTCTTCTGTGCTTTCCAAAGTGAGACAGGAGCCAAGTCCACTGTGCCCAGGAGCTACAGACTCCTGAGATCTAGAATAGGTTCTACACCTCCTTAACTGAGAGGCTTAGTGTCTCTGCCCACTCAGTTAAGGCAGGGTTTACCTACCTCACATAGGGTTGTGGCAATCCATTAGCCTGTCTTAGTGCAGGCCTTGGATATGGTCGTGTCCCAAGAAGGGAAACTTGATGCAAGATACATGCAGCAGTCAAAATATGCATCTCCGACTGCAAAACATTCACGTTCACAAAGTATGCACCAGCACTGTGGGCCAGAAAATTGTCCAAATGAAGCAGCAGCTCTTGCAGACACTATGTCCAGGCACAGGCTCATTGAATTTCCATTCTCTGGCAAGATCCCTTTAGCTAGTGTCATTCTAGCTCCAGCAAAGTTGTCCATGCAAAGGACCTGCATGCTTGAAAGAGTTAACCCTAAGTTCCTGACTCAATGTGCAGGAATGCAGCCACCTCAGGTAGTCTCACTCTCACCAGCCTTGAACACCACCTTCATGGGAGCCTGCACAACTCTGAACTCAACAGCAGTTGCGCTCTGTTGTGTTAGGACTGACAAGAACTGAGGTGGTACATCATGTTAAGGCAGATGGCTGTAGTTTAACATGCTCATTTTACTTTCTTCCTTAGTGTCACATGGAAATTACACCCCTTTTGGCCTATGCACCCTGTACCAATTAGACATTTTTTTCTTCTGCACCCTCTTTCTTGGTGCTCTCTTTCAGATGTTTCGCTCTCCCATATACACCCTTGCTGAATTTACCTCTCTGGCTCACAAACCAGCCAAAGTCCTTTACTTTTGCTGCAGCAGGGCCTGGGAAGACTGGTCAGTCTCCTTGTGAAGCCACCACTGCGGGCCGCTCCTCCACACAATCCAGCCCTGCCACTGCTACTCCTGCCTGAAATCACCGCCTCTGCTCAGCATTCCTCCAGACTGCTTTCACTTTTAGCTCCCATGATGAGAGACTCTTCATGTACATGTATGTATGCATTTATGCACATACCCTCCACCACAGAAAAAGACCTATTTTGCAAGGTTTAATATGCTCCGAGTTCTGCTGAGGACTCTTCCTCTTTTTTTTTTTTTTTTTTTTTTTCAGCTGTGGTTTTAGGGCAGGCTTTGTGGGTTTGAGAGAGTCCTTGGATGCCTTGGGAAATGTTCTGCAAAAGCGGACTTTCTCCCCATGCATTTTGCACTCCAGCCACCAGGTCCTGAAAACCCCGTGCACAGGATATCCCCTATTTAGATGAACACAAAAGCTACTTGCCTTTCAGGCACAGTTTCTGATTGATACTACTCATTTATGCCTGCAGTGTCAGGCAAAGGAACAGGAGACCCAGCAGGGTTCCCTCTTAATGTCAGCAGCAACTCTACCTGAGCCACAACACAGGATGCCCCAAACTGGCTAAAAAACACCACCTCTCAGCTTTGCCACAGATCCGGAAAGAATAAGATCTTACCCAGAACCCTTAAGATCTCTGTCCATGAGACAGGAAAAGTAATACTACTACCTTGTAGAAAATAAAGGAGAGCCTGTAAGCGCCAAATAACTGTGAAACAGAAACACTCTGCCTCTCCTGCCCTTGGCCTAGTTGCTCATGAGGGAAAGTAACTCTGGTTTAGGAGAGTTGAGGATTAGCCTAACACACCTGGGTACCACCTGCTGCTTTAGTGGCTCCAGCTCATGGTTTTGTGACAAGCTGGGTGCTTGACAGCAATATCCTTTGAAATGCCATGTATGCTGCTCAGGGTTTGGAAAAGCCTTGCTCCAGCACAGGGTAATTGTCAATATGCATGAAAACAAGCTTCCCGGGGTTGGCTGGGGGCAAGAAGGGGACAGCTCAGGGGAAAAAAAAAAAAAGTGCTTCAACCACAGCAGAAGGCATGCCTGTCCTCCTAACCAGCTAAACAGCAACTTGGCCCCATACGGTTAGAGCAGCCTTGAGGTAACTCTGACAGGCAAAGCACACAAATGCGAGGGGAAAAAAAACCAACATCACAAAGCAGCAGAAATGGCTCACAAACTTTAAAAGCACAGTTGTTCAGCCTTGCCTATTTGTATGGGAAGCAGGAGCCATGGCTTCTGAACGTGAAGCTGGCAGGCAGCATAGGAAAGGAGAAGGAGGCGAGATATGTGGCTGAGGAATTCGCAACCTTCATGTTCCCTCTCTCCCACCTCCTCCTCTCACAGGAAATGAAAGAAACTCTCATTTGTGGAAGGCGGGTAGTAGGTGTGCAGGTCTGAGTGTGTGCTGGGGAGCAGCCAGGCTCCTGGCCGGCGTGTGAGCGTGTGTTTACTCGCACACCCGTGCATGGCTACACAGAAGCGCTCAGGGACAGCCCAGGGCCCTTTCTCAGAAGTTTCCTCATGCGTGTCTGAAAAGGTGGATCAGGCAACGGAAGTGCAAAACCACCAGCATGCCCAGGCCCCAAATGAGGGCTTTTTCACTTTTTTTTTTTCTGTAAAGCGCCCCCCCCCCCCTCCAACTTCTTCCTCCTTCCCTCCCCGGCTCTGCCCTGCTGAACCGCAGCAGCAGAGCCTGACACTGGCAGAGAGCAATGGGTGCAAAAATTGTCCATGGCTGCTGCAAAGACTGATGCTGGAGACCAAGGCTGGCAACTGGAGGTGAGCATGGCCACCTGCAACAGCTGCTGCTCTCCCTCAGACCTGAGCACAGGCTGGAGAGGGCAATTGGCTGACTGATGCTGGTGAGGGAAGAACCTGAGGAGGGAAGGCAGCCGCATGCTGCCTGTCAGGAGCATCCCTCCTGCCTACCGCCATCCTGCTGTCCGAGCTGCACAGCTCTTGCCTCTACGGAGGCCCAGACATGGGGGAACATAGTGGGAAGGAGAACAGCTGCTAGCAGTAGCATAAAGATGGTGATTTGGTTGTCTTTTCCCTTCTTCAAATCCCACTGAGCTGGTTGCCCTTTGTCAGAGCAAGTGGCATGTGCTGCTGGGCTCAGGTGGCTCTGGTCTCATGGAGAAGATGGTGGTCAGGCCAGGTTCTCACCACCCACCCTGTCAGCCTCCTGACAGGATGAAGCTCCCCTGTGATTCTCCTCCAAGGGGTTCTCTTTTAGCCTCTGTTTCCACAACAACAAGGACAAAAGAATGGGCTACTTATCGCCATCCCCACCCACCAAATTACTCAATGTACCTGCACAGCCTGGCGGATGCTCCTTGGGGTGTTCAGGCGGAGTTTGCAGGAAGGAATGGAAAAGCTTAGCTGGAGAACTCTGCTTCTGTTTACACATCCTTGTTAGCCTTCTTCTTCTTGCCATGGTTGCTCCTGAGGTGGGTGTTAGCAGCCGGTCAAGGAGCAAGAGAGTGGCCCAAGCCCCCTTCTTCTGCAGTGAGGGCAAGCTGCCTCAGGCCTGTGATGGTGGATGGGTCTCCACTGTTCCCCACGGGCTCTCATGGCCACAGTCCACAACCAAACAGCATCATCACAACCCCTATCGCCTTCCCCTCAGGTAAATACCCTGGACTCTCACCATGCACCACAAATTTGCTCCTCTGCCTGTAAGAGAACACCCTAATTCCCAGCTGAGCCCCAGCAGTGGGAGTGCAGCCCCTTTGGAGATATCGCTGCCAGCACAAGACATAAAATGCATCAGAAGAAAATAAAATCCACTCAAAGCCATCATAGTAAAGACAAACACAACTGAGAGACCCAGACTAGATGACCTTTGAAGGTCCCTTCCAGTCCCGATGATTTTATAATGCTATGTAGGAAAAGCTGGGATCTGAAAGGAGTGAAAGGCTGTCTGGAGAGTCCCATTGGAAAGAGAAAACAGGATATTATAAAGATCTAAACTCTAAAGACAGTTTTGGCACCAAGAACCAAGATCCACCTTCCTGAATAGCACTGAGCCCACATTCATCCCTTCTAGTTTTCTGTGTCAAAAATTAACCCTACACAAATACTGTTTTTTTAAAAAGACATCATTTTTACTTTGCATGTTTTCTGTAGAACAAAAAGTATAAGGTTAAAGTAATGAACTGCCTGAGAAGGTGGGGATCTCTGAAGTAGAAAAGACAAATTCAACACGGACAGAAAAAAAAATATCTTGTAGTGTAAAAGGAAAAAGGTAAATGTGTTGAGGGGAATTAAGAAATTGTGGAAGTAAGTACTATGTGAGGTGGTCCCAAAATCCACCCATGTGTAAGGCAGACAAGAGTCCTTACATGCACAATAAGTAAGGTGGGAGAGAAAAAGAAGAGTAAATAAAGAAGAATGCATGAAATAAGTATGTGCAAAGCCTGCTCAGAGATCTAAGGACTAAAAAGAAAACCTTCAGTAGAAATGGAAAACAGGGAGGCAACCAAACAAGAATATTCAGTCAGTTAAGGCTTGCAGGGAAAAGATAAGGGCAGCAAAAATGCAGAATGAGTTAATTATAGCCAAAGGGATTAAGGAGAATAAGAGGCCTTTTACAAATATATCAGGGGAAACAGAAGCAGTAGGTAGAAGGTGGGTCTGTTAATAATAGGTCAGAGTAGGGAAGGAAAATAATGAAACAAGGGGACAAATCATGCCAACAGCAGTGTAGGCATCTTCCTGTTACCAGCCGGTCCGAGACCTCCAAACCAGTACGACAGGTCCATTGACCGTGACTGGTTTCAACCCAGAGACTCCCCATCCACAAGGATGGAGCGGAGCTGCCATGCACTCATAGCTTCTGTGAGTATGGAAATGTGCCACGAGTCTCCTCATGCAGTGCCTGACACCTTCCCTGGAGACATCAATATATTTCCAGTCATTTAATTGCCTCAGCCCGGTTTTTTGTGGTGTGGGAGGCTGGAGAAAGCACATACAGAAAGGCTAGGCCACAGATGCAGCGCAATGGCCTTGAAAGAACAACTAGTTAAAACTCACCAGTGGGTGACAGACTAACTGACCGACTAACTGTGGGCTTCTCATCAGGTCTTCTGCCTCAGCTTGGCTATTTCCTCTCTGTCTGCCTCGCTCACTCCCCGAAAGCAACAAGAATAAAACCTGGTGAAACCCTCAGGACTGGAAGTGGGGATTGACAAGTATTAGAACTTCATAAAACTTGTATCTCACTGTTTTGTAGGCCAGATTCTCAACTCCTAAGAAATTCTGCGCAAGAATTTTAAATATTTAAGATATGCATACATTCCTGCCGCCAGGATTTTGGCTTTCTCCCTCTCCAGAAATAAGGTTTGGCTCCAAATCCCAGGTTTCCCTCTCAGTTCCTATAAAAACAAGAGACTTAGTTAGGAAAACTACAGCCTATTAGTGTTTTCTCAAAAAAAAAAAAGAACCATCAGGAGATGGAAACTGTCGCCCTGCTCTTTCACAGGAGGCAACCCACGGCTCTCCTGCCTGCCCCTGGGTGCATTTTGCATACTGGAGGCTTTCCTTGAACAAGACCCCTCAGGCACCCTCCAGCCCCCATCTGCCAGGGAGTCACACAGCGAAACAAAGGGCCAGCTCCTTTGTCCCAGGAGACAAGGTGCCAACCTGCCTGTCTCTGTTTACCAAAGGGAAGGATGTTAGCAGGGTGAGAATGGGGGGGCTGGGACCATGGCTGGGGCGGGGGCCATTTGTCCTCTCTTCCCGGCTCTCAGGCGCTTTCCCCTCCCTGCTGTCTCCCTCTGATTTTCATGTCTTGCCAGCCTGGCTTTTTGAAATGCTTAAGGTGGTTATTTAGGAGGCTGCTAATTAATGAATAAATAAATAAATAGATAATTAGGCACTATTTCTGCAAGGAAAACCAGGGAATGACCTCATAGCCCAAACTCCTGTGAGCTAATTCCCTACATCTCCATCCACCAACGGCACAGGGTGCTTTGACCCAGGCATAACCCCATGGTAAGGTGGATGCACACACACACAACCAAACCTTTACTATGTGCTTGTCTTTTCCTGCATCCCTACCTGCCCTCCTACAGAGAGCAGACACCGAGGAGATGTTTGGGACTCAGTCAATAGACTGGTTGGGGGTGACTGTTGATGACTCACTGATAGTTTTCACCAGCATGATTTTCTACCAGGATGTATCCCTGCCTAGGGGGTCGATCCAGAATAGTTTTGATCAGACAGGAGGGTGGATGAAAGCCCTGCACTCACAGAGGCTTTCACATAGAGTGCATCCTTGTGCATACCTGCTGCATGTCCCTGACAGCATCATGCCCCCCACCCCACACCAGAACACACCTTTGCACACTTAACTGCATGGGAAATGGACAAACCTGGCCAGCAAGATGCACAGAACACTGGTACTGGACTTTCCTTCCATGATTATCCTACTTACCTTGGAGACCACACAAATGACAAAACCCAGAGTTGACCTCCCATTTTACCTGTGTTTGCACATTACAGGGTGAAGTCTGCGTGCTCTGTCTCCCTGCTGCTGCTGCACTTTCAACTCAAGTATGTGAAACTACACAAGGAAGGAGAGGTTAAAATAACAGCAAGCCATAATAAAATAAAGGGAAGATACTGTGTTGTATAGGTCTTCCCCTTACACCACCAGTTCTTTTACTGGCATGATCTCTGTTGGGTGTTAGAGGGAAGACTCAAGGGAGTTGCTCAGCAGGAGATTAAAGGAGATATAATAAATAAAAATATATACTATTGTTTTGTGTTGCACGCACAGTCTGAGGAATGACACACAGGTGATGCTTCTATAGGCAGGAATACGTATGTTCCCCCATCTTTTGCTGTATCTGCCCAGCAGTGTCACACCAGGAGCCCTCAGGCTTCCTCCAGGCACTCAGGGGCACAAACGGGAGCTGCAGGATGGCAAGAGCGTTGCTGCTTCCTGGGGTCAATTCCTTTTGGAGCAGGGAAAGAGTTCACTGTCTCTTCCAGCTCACCCAGCCTGTTCCTCCCGGGCATGGAGGCTTGCTGTGGGAGACCTAACCTGCCCTTTCTTTTTCTTCTCCTCCTGTGTGTCTCCCAGCTGCCCAGGAGATGGTTTATAAAATACAGCCAGAAGGAGAGGTAGTGTTGGGGCGAGGGAAGGGGGAGAGGAGGTAGATCCCAAGCCAAGAAGCATCAGCACCAAAAGCGGCAGCGGTGGCGGAAGGCAGCGCTTTGAATGATCTCATGAATCAGCCACGACATTATCTACAGTGAAATGCCTGGGAAGGGGTTTCCCATGTCCTACCCTGACCTGGAAGGTTGAATCCACAGGGGCCCGAAGGGCATTTTGATTGCCAAAGACAAAGGCTAAATCAGAAGGAAATGATATTTTATTTAACCTCTGCATGGGGGTGGGGGCCTGAGGGGAGGGTAGAGACAGGGGGGCGGTGACAGAGGCGTGGGGATAACACACGGGATTCGGAACTGATAACTCAGTAACATATGGGCTTTCACTAAAGCAGCATGTCCCACCGAAAAGACAATTTCCCTCAACATGCTGTCAGTGGCTGCCGGGGGAGGGCAGAGCCCTCTGTCAGGGCTGTGCTCTGCCATACTAACGTGCTGTTTAGTGCCAATATGGAATTTCCTTTTGGGAAAGGGCTGCAATAATTGTCTCCCCTATTTACACAGCGCTTTCCAGACAACGTGCCAGAGGCTGGAGCCCTTATACAGGCAAAGCTCCCAAGACACCCTGACTTGGCTTGAAAGTCATCTAGGGCTCTTAGTGCTCAGCATGATGTTGGACCAGGCTGCAGGAGCACAAACCTGTTGGTGCCAGGACCAGCTCTCCTGGAGGTGTCCCATTCCCCAAGTATGGCTGGTGGCCATAAAAGAAATCAACATCAACATCAACATCAAAAGGGCTTTGGAGTGATGAGGTGGGGTGGGCTTACCTCTTTGTTTATGAGCCACAAAGGCTTTAAATGCTTTCCTGACATGACATTCCTGTAGGAAGTTGCTCTAGATGTCCTGAGGACCTAGGTGATCTGGTGGGTGGGTGGGGAAGGGCTATCTAGCAGGGAGGGACTGGGAGGGAAGGCAGGGGAATGCAATAGTGCCTCCAAGGGAAGGAGGGGCCCATACCACCCTGGGTGGTGGGCTTTATGCAATAACGCCCTGAAGGAGGGGTGGGGGCCATAGCTGTACAGTACATCCTGAGGTGCCAGAAGGTGAGGCCTGGGTGGTGGAGTCCACTGGTCTTCTTCTGATGAATCTGAGAGCCCTGCTCTCAATGCAGGAAAGATAACATGCCTATCTGAACATTTCTTCTGTGAAGCTCAGCCTTTTCAGGACTGTTCGCTCTGTTTTTAGCCAACCCAGAGACACAAATAGGGAGGATCAGAGAACCAGAGGTGTGAGAAATGGCAAAGACCTTCACTCCAGATAACCTTCACTCCAGATAATTTCCTCTGGTATTCCATCAGACCAAGTAGGCGTACAATGGCACTTTACCACTTCCTTTGTGAGGTAGTTTCCATACCTCTTAGGCATCTAGGAATATGTTCTGTTTTGCCAAATTTCTGTTTCACTGTAAGTAGAAAATAGTCATGGATGTCAATATGAATTTTTACAAGTCCAAAAGACTTAAAAGTGACAGCTCCTCCCGCCTTCCCACAGTACCAAAATATCACACGTCAAAAGATCCTCCTGCTGAGAGCTAAATTCCCCCTTCACGCAAAGTTCAAGGACTGAGGCTTGTTCCAAGCATTTCTATTTCAGACTCTTGGTCTTTGACCAAATCATCACATTTCAGGCTTGTGCTGAAGACCTAAGGACCATATTTGTTTGTATTCCCTTTGCACTTAGGGGCCCAGCTGCAGCCCCCTGTACCTCAGCCTGTCCTAAGCATGTCCCCCCAGACACGTGTTTCCTTAGAGGTCCTGGATCCTTTGGGGTGAGGTCAGGTACACATCTCTAGCTCTGCTGTGTAGGGAACCAACAGCACAAATTGATCTTGGGGAGCATGACCCAAAGTGCCAAAACAGGGCCTTTAACATTTTCCACTGCCACCAAACCTGTTTGACTGAATTGCAGGTTAAAAAGGCATTGTGTCTATAATTGTTGGGCTTTAGAGAGCATGTCTTTTCCTTTAATGAAATACCTTGCTCATTCCATTCGAAAAGGAACCAAAGACTTCTCAGGTTTATGATAAAGTTGTAAAAATTTTATTTACCCCATATTTCCTGCTGGGTTATTTATGAGGCATTTTGTCAGCTCTCATAAAACTGCCTAGTAAAATATATTTTCTTACAAAAAAAATAAAATCATTTGTGCGGAACATCTTGAGAGCAGCGAGGACAGAGTTAATGGGATACACACACGTTCTGACCCTGGGAGAAAACAAAACAGAACGAAAGCCAGGCATTGTTGTGCTGCATTAGTTAATAATAGCTTTAGAGCTAAAATCCTGCTCCCACTGATGTTACTGGAAGTTGGTCCTTAATATAAAATAATCAGAGAACCAGCTGCCATGAACTGCAGAGCCCCAAAATGAACCTGAAATGCATCAAAGCGCCCACAACACACACTTCTCCCATTGGGATTTCACAAGAGACACCAGCTCAAGGACTTTTTCTTTTAAATATGGTGGCTTAGATTTACGTAACTCAGGGATGGATGCAAATCATCGTTCAGAGCTCAAACCCAAGGTTGCTTGATTGCTAATGCAATAACTTTTCCCTAGTTAAGCTTCAAGACGCAAGAAATGAAGCTCCTTGACGTAAATCTGGAGGAAATCCCGTCTTGGTAGTTGCTTTCGAATAAATAGCTTGGGTGCAGGAAAAGCACAACCCACCCACTCCAGGCGCAGCTGGGGTACATGTGCCTCTCTTGGAGCACAGCTTTCCAGTTTCGTGTCACATATTTGCTTCTGCTATGTGGCCCAAAGTTTTGTCTTTTTCTTTTTTTTTTTCTTTTTTTTTTCCTTTTATTAAATTTTTTTTTTCTTTTTTTTCTTTTTTCTTTCCAGCAATGCTTACCCAATCCCAGTGGGAACCTTGAAGAACTAGGTTTGTTGTGCAGTATTACCCCTGACACCCTTCATTTCAATCCTCAGAACTCACTCCAGCCACACTTACCACTTGCAGATAAACGTGACACAGGTAAGAAGTTCCATGTGGCTGCTCAGCCTGGCTCACTCAGATCAGCAAAGGTATTCTAGCTTGGAGGCACCAAGAATTTAAAGGAAGCAAGAAAACAATGAATAAAAGACAAAAACAAAAAAAAGGGAGAATCAGAGAGGGTTGTTTTTAAAACAACAGCTAGATGCTGGGAAGTGGGCAGTGGTCTTTTGTTCTGTGCCTGTACAGCACTTAACACAACACAGCCCCAAATTACAGCTGAGCTCCTTGCTTCTGCTGCTGGGCAAAAGTAAAGAAGCAGCAGCCCAGTATGGGAAACAGGCAAGGAAACAGGTTTGCAAAGGTATTTAAGCGTGTAAAGACATAGGGGGATATTTATTTACGGGTGCTGGTAGAGGTCCAGTTTCCTATGGGAGCCAAGGGGCATTAGGCTCATAGCTTTATCAGTGCCACCAGGTGTTACCTGTGTCTTTAGGTACAGGTAGTACTGGGTTTACCACTCTGTATTTTAAAAGCCATTTTTATTGTGGGGTTGCTCTCCTATTTATCTGAAAAACACCTTTTGCGTTGCAAGGTCCTGCCTCAATCACAGAACACGTGACAGCATTTAGCAACAGGGCAGGTGTGTGCTGCTTTGGGCACACAAAGGTCTTGGGGTGTACTTTCCTTTTCCACAGCTGTTTCTCAAGAAAGTCAAGGGGGTCAAGAGGTGTCTGGGTGACCCTGGGGCCTGGAGTTGTCCAGAAAACTCCTCTCAGCCTACTGGTGGGGAGTGGAAGAGGGGAACTGCCTGCTAAACTGGTGGCTCCCAGGAAAAGAGAGAGCATGTAATACATAAAGTGAGATGTACCAGACCTGAGCTTTAACAGGCAGTTCAGGAGCTGGCTGTGATTTTAACAGAGTTTAACCAAACTGGACCAATCTTCCTCCAGCTCATCCTTTCCAGTAGATTTTGATACAACAGAAAATGTGCTCTACAACTGGTATATTCTTCCTAATCTGGACTAAGTCCTTTACACTAACCCAGCATGCAAATTCAAGTTGGACTCACCTGCAACATTCCCCATCTGTCTAGAAATAAATGCAGAGGAACTCCAACACGGGGAATCTGGAGAGGAGAAATGTGTCTAAAGGCTCTCTGGATGTGATTCTGAGCGTTGAGAGGCCTGAGATAGAAAAGGAAAGCCATTTCTACTCCAGATATCAAACAAGCTCTCAGGGAAATTCTTTCTACAGCTTATTTCATTTAAAAAGAAAACACCTTTGCTTCCCAGCTTTCAAGAGGTTTTGGCATCCTTCACGACCAGCACAGTCAGTTGTTCCAGAATCAACAGTTTTGGTCGATGGCTGACAAGGAAGGGTTGCTTTGCCTCAGTGCACCAGGGAGAAACCAGCAGACATGTGGCAGACGCCTTATTTGCACTGGTGGGACTAATGCTTTCGACTCAGCTTGCGAAAGGTGAGCTGGCAGGATGTTAGCATACTGCACGCTTTGACAAACCCCTGGTGATGAGAGAGCTGCTGGCATCCAGAGCGATCTGGCCCTGGGGGAAAGTTTCTCCCTTTTTCCACCTGACCGTTGCTATTAATGGGGCAAATTCCAAAATTAAAAGTACAAAAAAAGCATCTCCCTATGCTCCGGGCAGGCATCAGAACAGATGATGCTCAAGCTTGAAAGCTGGGATGGGTGTTGTCCTTGGGAGGGGAAACATAAGAGGAGGCAGATAGCAGAGATGTGCCCACACTGAGGTGTCTAAAAAGCTGCCATTGATGGGAGTCCTTGTCAAATGACTCCAATCACAGAAGCAGACATGAGGCTCAATGCTGCCCTTTTTTTTCTTTTTTTCCCTCCTCCTCCTTTGCAATAGGCTGTGCTGTTTCTCTTTCCCACAGCCAACTGGCACCAGTGACCAATTTACTCACATCAAACACAAAGATATGGGTTGTCTGACGCCAAGCAGGACCCTCATCTAGGGAACCCTTTGGAGGAGTTATTTCATAAAACTTAGAGACCAAGGAAGCATCCAGGCTTTCCCACCGTTGCAGAAGAAGATGAAATTCTTTAATTGTTTGTGTTTGAGTGAAACTCATATAAAAAGAGGATTTGGGATTCTGAGGAAGCTTTAGAGTGGAGTCTGACCTTAAGCTGTGTTTCTGCACAGCATTGCACGCTCTCACACTGTGCTCCCAACACCCACTCTGGGAACTCAGCCCTCACTCACATCCCTCTTACTTAGGTCCATGGAAGGATTCAGAGAGGCAACAGTTATTTTATCCTATAGTTAGTACAGGATCTTTTGGGGCCTGTGGTCCAGGCAACTTAAAAAAAGCTGTGCCTCTCATGGGCAGACAAACACGCTGACACTCTGCATCCCATTATGGTTCAATTCTCCAGTTATGCAGAAGTCACAAAGTGGTTTGGATTCCACATTATTTCTCCCATTGGGTTCTCTCCTAACCCCAGTTTGAGCACATCTGCAATGTTTAACCTGTTCTTCTCTCTTTGTACTCCACACAATCCCTAGGTCCTTATCACAGTGCTCATACTTTTCCACAGAGTAGTAAAAGAAAAAAAACAAATCAAGTTTAACATGTGGATTTGGCTTTGAATGACAGCAATCTCATAGGACAATCAATTTTCATACTTCTGTCCTCATTCAGGATTGAAGTTCTGTGAGCCTGATAAGTTGACCGCTCTTTGGATCTGAACAAGGTCCTACCTACTTGAGCTTCAACCCAGATTTGGAACTAGCAGTGACAACATGGGATCTGGGAACTCAAGCAGAGCAGACAACAGCCCAAATGGGTGCTGGAAATGACAGGTGAAGGATCTGAATCTGAATTTCCTCAAGCACAGACAAGCTCATTAATGCTGTAGTCAGCCTGTGCGGCATCTCTCAGTCTTGAGAAAAAGAAGCTGGGTTTGGGTGTTGTTGGGTTTTTGATTTTTTGTTTGTTTCTTTCAATTGATAGATAAGGGGACTACTGGGGGCTATTTTAATTTTTCAGATTTTGAAAATCCTTACAGGGCGGGAACTCTGTCTTCCACCCTTCTTCACCTCATATTCAGAAGTCACTTGCAGAGATGATGAGGTGCCTTTCTCTTACCGGCTCCATGCATTTTGGTGTCATTCTAGATATCGTAACTTTGAGTAGAGAACATCATCAAAATTGTGGCACATGCACAGACTTGGAGATGAAACACAGAAGTATTCCTTTGGCTCAGAAGGTACCAAGATGCTTGGCCATAAATGCCATCCGGCACAGAGTAAATCTCACTGACAAGGAGACGATGTAACTAAGCTGACAATAAGAGGGAAAAAAAAGTCATGACAGGATTGACTGGTTACCTCTTTTCCCCAAATTATCCTATTCTTACCTACTGTATACCTATGAAGTATATCTAAAGGGACTGGGGCGTTTAGGTCTGGGAAGTAAAGGAGTGAGAGAATATAACAGAGGTCTATAAAGTGTGGAGTGGCACTGGCAAAGGTGAATCAGGAACAACCATTTACCACCTATTCTTGCAGAGGCAGGGAGCAACTGGTGAAACGAGAGGGAGACAGAGTCAGAACAAACAGAAGGCAGCATCTGGGCAGCCTACGCTAGAGCCTGGCCCCACTGAGTCTCTGTTTTGAAAAATAATCCTAAGGAGGGTTACCAGCCCTGACGAGGCCCGGTTGAACAGGCACCAAATCTCTGCATGCTTAACTGAAGTGCAGGTCTGGTTAATGACAGAGAACTTTTGTGAGAGGTTTTCTCAACTGTAGGGAAGGCAGATGCTTTCAGTCAACCCTAAAAAATTAGTTTTAGCCTTTTTGTTTCCTGGAAGTGACATACGAGTGGGTTTCGAGCATTCCACCAATCCTGGATGACAGCAACATTTAGCAGTTGGAGCATGGCATAGGCTGGTTCAAGTTCTCATGCTGCAATCCTGGTTTTATCACTAGATTATCATATGGCATTACAAAAAACATCTAAGGTCTTGGCATATGAAGGGCATCAAACCAACAACAGCCAGGGACCTGTAGTCTAAAATTTGGCTCAACTTGTCAACTTCTAGATGAGAATGACAGCCTTTGCCTGCTGGTATGTCAGGAGGATGGGACTTCTCCTAACACCGCAGAGGTTTGGGAGTGCCCAAATGTTAATTGTGCATATTTTAGTCAGACTGAGTAGATTAATCTCCAATTTTTCAGTGTAAATTGTCAGCCGGCAGAACCATCTGCAAACTGAGAAATGCAAACAAGGAGGGGAAAAGTTCAGTTTTGCATTTTGAATGAAAACGCAAATTAATTTTTTTTTTTTTTTGTTTCACTTGAGCTTTAGTGCTGGTCTTCTCTGATTCTACACCTTCTGGCACAGGAATGAAACCAATCTAATCTCAGTAACAGGCTAAGGAATGCGCAGGCTTTCTGAAGTCACAGCCCACTCGGTTAGCTGTATTTCTGAGACAGAGAAACAGCAATCTTTCTACTTTTAACATCAATAACACCAGTTATTCTCCCAAAGAATTATTATCAACAATTCCTTTGCTATATTTACAAAGAAGCAGGGCTATTCTTAGAGAAAACACTAAAAAAGCCATTTTATTTAGCTTTCTTGGCAGTTATACAAAAATGTAAGGAATGTAGTCAGTTAAAAACATCAAATCCCCAGCACGAGCCTATAAGAGCTTTCTAATGCATATTTACAGTATAGAAAGCAACCGCTTTCCTGTTTTGTAGAACAAACAGGGAACCTTCTCTTTTCCTCCTAGCTGTTCCTGAAGACCAAAGTCTTAAGTTTGACACAGAATGCTGCTTTTAATGGTGTGGGTTGTAAACTTTTAATGCCTAGAAAATGGGACTTTATACTACAGCTTTCTTTTCCTAAAAAGGAATCGGAGGCAAATTTTACTGTTGGTTTTAGGAAAGCTCTGAATTGGCAGCCCAGGGTATCTAAATACTCCTTTAGCCACAGCTTGCTTTGCCACAGGGAACAGCAGTGCTAACTTCTTCCATGCTCCCCCTTGCCGTGGCAAGGACATGCCACCCCGGAGAGGGGGGGACTGCTCAGATCCCACCCTACTGCCAGTGGAACTGGGGAAAACCACTGTATTCCCACAGGGACCCAGCTCAGTGTGGGGATGCTGGGATTTCGGAACACAAGCAGGGGACTGCACCACTGTTCCCGCACATGGAACAGCATCATTATATTTTCCTCCAGCCTCTGAATACCATCAGGAAAAATCTGTGTCTTAGGGGCATTACTTACTGCTCAGAAGGGAAACCGTGGTGCATTCAGGTCACAGCTTTCCTGATGAGGCTGAAAACAAACAAACAGAAGATATGCGTTATTGCTCCAGCTTTTTTGGAAGGGGTTAATGAGTTTGGCTCTTACCTGGTGAAAATGGACAATGTTACCAATGTCACTTGTATTGCACAAAGCCCCAAAGATTTCCAAATGGACATGACAATACACCCTTTAAAGAATAGTCTATTTCATGGGGAAATGACGACACTCAGTCTTTTGGGATTTTATAAATTGTCTGGTACTGACAACATAGTGCAAGGAACAATCCTCCACAGACAGGGATGGAGGTATTCAAGCTCTCCCTCTTTTTCAGCTATAACTCAAAACCCCCTCTATTTCTCTCAGGTTTGCCTGTGTTGGAGCCCTTCTGGTCTCCTGAGTCAGCTTGGAATTAAAGATCTGGAAAGGTTCCTGATCCCATTCCCCATATTTCAAATTATCTCAAGTCTCCCAGGTTAGAGGAGTCATATTCCTCTATCCCCTGTCCTCTGAACCATCTTGCTTGCTGTTGCTAGCAAGCCTGATGTTTAACATATGTTTTCAGAGGGTTCCTCCTGAACCTTCCTTAGAGAGGTGATAGAACTGCCTTTGAAGCACTCTACAAGTTTTTGTTTTCATAATGCATATTCATTGCATTCATTAAATTTCTCCAGATTACTGGGTATTTCCCAATTATTTTTTTCCTATCCTTATACAAGACAGTGAGTGAAAAGCACAAAATCCTTCCTTGCCCTGCACTGAATCAGTGCTCCAAAACTGGAAAGGACTTTGGCTTCCTGTGCCCAAATAGTGTTGGCCACAGCCCTAAGAGTTTCATCCCCCTCCCAGCCGAGAGGACCTCCCTCTCCTCCGGCCATTCAAATGTCCCTCAGCCCTAACGCTGCCGTGGGAAGCAAATATGTCACACAATCATTTTGCAGCCTGACGTGCCAGGGCCTGACAAATTAGCCCATCGCGATGCCCTGCCACTCCATTGGCACGTACCACAAAGCAGTGGGAACAGCATCCTGGCTCCCCCTTACCCTGCCATGGCACAAGGCGATGGGAATGAATCCTAAACTGGCCCATAATCAGTGAAGGGACAGGACTTAGGGGAGTAATCCCTCCTTGAGGCAAATGATGCAACCCTGACCAGGATTTCTATGGGCTTTTTTGTGATTTGCACCATAACCACACGCTTCTATTTCCCTTTTGGAGTGATCAGACTGGGCAAGCCTTCATCCAGAGAAAACCAGGCAAGAAAAGGAGTGCACTTGAAGCAAGTGAGAGGAAACGAGAGGCTCGTTTGGGCCTTTGGCTCCCATTCGCTGTCATGTAACAGTTTCATCATTGCAGGAAGTGTCAATAAGATACCAACAGGGTAAACAATTGTCAGACAGATTTTCACACAGCCAGTTGACTGGACCATGGCTGCTTTGTACACAATGCCAGTGCAGTGTCATTTCTAATGGAGGAATTTATACAGCGTAATTATGTCAGAATTTGCTCCAGGCTACACACAGTTGCATTATAAACCTGGCCATTGCCATGTGATTAGTCAAAGCTTTAAATAACACTGAAAGTAATTATATCAAGCAAGACGAAGAAAAGTGGTGCATTCCAGTGCTTGCAACATACCACCCCCTGAAGGGGGTTACCTAACGATGATGTCCCCTTTATTGCTGGAAGTTTTGGTACCTTAGGCCACATCCTGATCACCTGACTCACAAACAGTTTAAGGACCCTCTCAGTTTGGCCCCTGTAATTATGGATAAGAGGGGACTTTATGTGAGTGATGATAAGATTCCCAGATGATTGGATGTAGATGCATGCGATTGAAATGCAAAGGGTGAGGAGGACGCCCCACATAGCAGCACACAAAGCCAAAGGGGCTTTGCATCAGAGAGATCTCGCTGCATGGTTGTAGGCATGGGCGGGTGTCAGGCATTGGCCCGAGGGGTAAGGGCTTCTCCAGGACTGGTCTGACGGTAAAGAAAGGGCATGTTTTCTTCCTGACGGTGGCACTGGAGTGAGCAAGGCTCCTCCAGGCCTGCTAGAGCATGGTATCACATCGCTATGCTCTGCAAAAGTGAGGGCTCCATCCAGGAGGAGCAGGAGAAGGAACTGAAAGAGAAAGCGATCATTGAATTAAGGGTGAAGAGATTACAAGGTTATGTGGTGCTCTGGATTTACCCTTTCCATCAGAAGAGCCATAATCAGATGGCATCCTTAGATCCCCATTTCCCAGAGAGAAAAAACCAATCCTTTGCTTTCCAAGTTGTGCTGAGCTTCGAGTCCTGTGAGGGGGACTAAGCTGGCTGATATCTCCCTTGCTCCAGCCCTGGTCCCTCAGGGCTCTTGCAAACTATTCCAGTTCTAGCACCTCTTCTGAGTAATTCTGGGAAATTCCCAACAATGGTTGGGAATTGCTGTCCTGCAGTGGCTTTTAGCCTCCCCGCCTTTATTCTTTGCTCTGTATCACACAGGGTGTTTCCCCTTCTCTTTCCAGTAAATGCTCAGTTGACCTGAAGCCATGCATGGAGGTTATACCTCTCAAGAGCTCATTGAGTCTGAGGCATCTGAGATGTTGCAGCCAAATAACAGTCAGAAGGGCTGCTATTGCTCTTGCAATATATCTGCAAAGTATCTGCTGGAGAGGAGGCAGAGACACTCAAGGGACTGTACAGACACACTTTTCAAAACCAGGTGGATAATTCGCAAGAAATCCCCACTACTTCTGCTTCCACCTGGCCTGAAGAGCTACAGAGACCAACAACTGCTTGTGGTATCCCGGCATTTCTGCTTTTGTCTGGGATGGGAATTAAACCAGGGACTAGATCAACAATAGAAATATCAGAATGGCGGAGGATTTGCCAAATCTTTTCAAATTTCAGCAAAATGTCCCTTTTGGTTTTATGAGCAGACATTCAGAATAGTTTTCATTTGTTCTGGGCCGATTCACCCTGCCCCTTCCTTTGACCTGATGAAACCCCAGGTGATTGAAGCCCCAGGTTCTGCATCCTGTTTCAGTTGCAGCTGAGCTCCGTGCAGAGGTGTCTGTACACAGCTGCTTTTCATGGCTCCCATCCAGAGGTTGCCACCTCTTCTGATCTGCCAGCATAACTGTGTTGTCAACTATTTGTGTCATCATTTCCCCAGCTCTATCAAAATGGTCCTGCTTACAGAAGACCTGAATTAAATGGGCTTTAAAATACAGAAGCCACATAGGTCTTCACTGGGATGGGACTAAGTGGAGGACTGCTGTTAAACAGTATATTTAGATCAATGCCTCGAGCAAGAACCAGGACAAACATCCATCCATCCATCCCTCTTTTCCACTCACTTGATCCTGTAAAGAACTGCCTCAACATGTTGAACTGGCATAAAACTAGCCCAGCCTAAAACTAGCCCAGCCGAAACTGACTTTCTTTTTGCTGCTCGGCATCTTGAGCAGGTTCAGGGAAGGATCCAGTGAGGCCCAGAGCCAGCACGAGGGTGGAGGCTGCTGTGCATCCACGGCCCAGATACATTACTATAACAAGGTCTCTAGATCTTAGTCTCAAAATCTGCATTGCTGAGCTGCTGTGAAAATAAAAGGTGCTGCAGGCAACAAAGTGGGAATTGAACAGAGATACATTTGAGTTTCAAATGAGAGAAAGAAGGGGTTGGGGTGAACAATGAAGGGCAGTGAGAAGAGAGATGCATTTTTTTAACAAAGCACCAGTGTGTTATAAAACAAGATTTCTCCTGAGTTTCTTGAAGTCTGATAATTTTACATCCACTTCTGGTTGGTAATTCCTAGTCATTTTATGTCATGTCGTGTCATCAACTGTTCTAATGGAGCCAACCTTTTAAAACTGCCGCTGTATTTATCAACTGTGCAGTCACATATATGTGCACACGTGTGTGCATTAACTGTGAAGAAGAAAGTAAAAGCCAATACCCTGATCAAATTTTCCATCTGAGATGCTTTGCCTCAATGTAAGTAGTTCAAAATTATACTTTTGTAATACTTAGGTGAGAAGTAAACTGATATGGGATTGTTTGGCTTGCTGTGATTTCCCTTTAGAACCATTCTGGTCTGGAACATGTGGACGTTCACCTGGGCTTGGTTTTTCATTTTGAACTGGAGTGGGGTTTTGACAGCAGGTTTGCTAAAGGCTCCCAGCTGTTTGCTCATAAGTTTGTCAGAACGAGTGGAAAGATCACTGGGTGCTGCTGGGTGGGAGCACACGAGTGCCAGTTCTGGCGAGAGCTAGCTGTGGCTGTGCTGCTCTGACCACTGGAGTGGTGAACCTGGCAGCCCTGGTCCATAGTAGCCATGCATTTGGCGGGCTCCTTATCAAAGCAGAGCACTGAAAAGTGGTGTTGGCTTAATACCTCTGGTGCCCCAAGGTATCCAGCCTGTCGTGTGTCATAATCAGGTGCTGCTTACCTGCTCCACAGCATTGCTGTAGCAGATGGAGGACGGTCCATTCCCAAACTGTGCTGGTGAGACACGGCTCTGGGGGCCTTTGGGCTGATCCAATCCCTGTTCTGAGACAGCTCAGGAGAGATTTCAGGGATCTTCCCGCTTCCTGCAGTTCCCCTGTTTGAAGGAGAAAGAGAAGTAACTTTTCTTACATCTTCAGGCTGCTATTAATAGTTGCAGAAGTCACTGTGCCACGGCAGCTTGGGGCAAAGCAAAATCCCACTGCACAGGACCTTGTACTTGCAAAAGCAAGTAGAACAAAAGACAAGCCAAAAATGTGTGTGGGCACAGATACCCCATGTTACAGCCCTCTTCAAAACACCTATTCCTATTCCTCTTCAAAACACCTCAGCAAGGTGTTGGTGACCATGGCTCCCAGATGAGAGAGGGAGGTTGTGCACTAGGGACCTGAGAAGACTGTCCCCAACCCTGGAGAGTCCTGGTCTCTCACTGAATCCCTGGTGAATCCCTGAGTTCCTCTGGTCCTGTCACAGCTTTGCAGGGGAGTGAGCAAGGCCAGCCAGCCTCCAGCTCTGGGATGTGCTGCATTATTTTGGTCCCTTTGATACAGAAGAAACAGATCCCAGCAAAGCTGAGGGGGGTACAAACTGTCAGAAGCATCAGGTTGGTATCAGATGGGGACTGTAACTCCAGAGGTAATAACAGCCCCATAATGGGCTGCATCAGAGTTGTGAAGCCCCAGAGAAGAGGGATTCAGCTGAATATGGAAAGGGCACAGCTTCCCTTTTGCTTGCCTTTCTTTACCCATCTGTGTCACCTCTCCAACACCAAATTTCTTGTATTGCAGAGGTGCCAGGGATTTTTGGGAGCAGCAAGAGCAACCATCAAACTCAAGGCTGCAGGAACTGGGAGGTGTCATCGAGCATCCTCATGGAAACTGCGTGCTGGTGAGGGGCCAGAGCTGGTCCCTGCACTGGATCCAAGCAAGCATGAAGAAACAGAGAAAAATTGTTATATTCTCCTATATTAAAATGGTCTAAGAAGTACATTTAAGCAGCTTTGCCTCTTCTCTTGGGCTTTTCTGAAATACAGCCTGTGGTTTTGAGTGTTAAAAAATGAAAATCAGCATCTGTGATGAACAAGACACTGGGATAAAGAGGGGCAGACACGTGGGACGAGCGGGTGGGATGTGCCGAGGGGAGGATGACAGCAAGGAAAAGGCACAGTGGAGAAAAAGGAAAGAAGATTGGTGGAGGGAGAAGGTGGTGGTGTGGCAAAGAAACCCTTGCAGTGACAGTGTCCCGGGAAGTGCAGCCAGCCAGCACGGCTCGCTCCCGGCCCCCAGCCTGGTCCAACTGCAACAACATCTGTTACACTTGAGCTCTGCTCGGTTAGTGGCATGTTTGTTTAATTGTGGGCCTGGTTTGTTATTTTGCTTCCCATTAGGAAGCTGAAGAAAGGAGGAGGAGGGTGTTTTCATTCTGGGGAGCATTTCGCCAGGACAATGAGGTTTTTTTCCATGGCACTGGGTAGTCAGAACTAGCTGTACTGCTCCCCGCGACAAGGCAGACGCCTCCGAAGCCCATTGTTCAACCTGATGCATTAAGGGCTCACACTTGTAATTTTGGCGCTGATCCCCCTCTCCCATTGTGTGAGCAGAATGGGCTGAAAAAGGAGAGTCTGTCCTCTTTATCTGGCAGCAAGAAAAGGAGGCTGCGGCGGTGGCAGCGGCTCCTCTGCCCGCCAAGGTTTTCGTTCTCCTGCGGCAGTGGTGGGGAAGTGGGGGGTGGGAGGGTGGCTTCGAAAGCTTCCCTGGTCACTCCCAGGAAAGTCACCCAACTTTCACTCTCTGCTGTAGCTCCTTGGCCTCCCTCCAATTTTCCCAAATTCATCACTGGGTATTTTGGAAAAATATGACTTCTTCCTGCCTGACTGCCCAGGCTTTTTTTTTTTTTTTTTTTTTTTTTTCCCTGGTGTATTAATAAAAAAAGACAATTGTTGAAAGGGGAATTTTCTAGTGCTGGACTGACAGCCCTGAAGACCAGTGCCCTCCCCTTCTGCACAGACAGCAATCAGAGCATGGTAGGAGCCAACGCCTGCACCACCATCTTCTACCAGTGAGGCATTTTTTCTCTGACCTGGATCAGACCAAAGCAGTGCTGTCAGAAGGCTTCCATGACATAGACACCTCCCTGGTCTGGTGGGAGGTGTCCCTACCCATGGGAGTCCACCTCAAACCACTGGACCCAGGCTTTGTACCTACTGTGGCAACATGCTGAACTCACAAGGAACAGACATCTTCTTAAAAAGCAAAACAAAAAAAATCCCCCACCAACCCTTTCCTTAAAATTATGGATGGATTAAAAAAAAAAAAAAGAAAAAAGAACTGAACGTCAGAAGCTTAAATATAAACTTAAATTAGTAAACAGGCAATACAAACAGAGCCCTGACTTTGCAAACATTTACATATGCAAGAATCCTGGGCACTCTGAGCTGGAGGGGAAGGATCATGTGTCTAAACAGACTTACGTGGACCAGTGTCTGCCAGGACTGGGCCTGACACTGGGAAGGCTTCGGGGCGTGCATTGTCCTCTCTTACAGCTGTGTAGTGGGGATCTACTGCTGAGCTCCAGTAAGAGCCCACTTCTGACCAGAATGTCATAGCAGAAATAAAATCCTAAGCGAGCTGGACAGAAACATCAGAAAAAGCTGGAAAAATGTACAATTAAATCACAAGACAGATGCAGATGCTGAAGACAACCACGAAAATGCCCCCCACCTTCAGTTTTGCAGGTTTCAGAATGTTCAGCCCTGCTTTGGTGAGGGTGTGCTCCCTGTGTCCAGTCTGTCCCCCAAAGGAGGACCCATCCGTACCTTGGTACGTCACGTACCATGTACACCAAACCTCACGCCCAGGCCTGTTGGCTCTATGTTACCTTTAGAAAAGGACATTCCTTGGCTGCAGTTGCAGGGTTGCAGGTGATCCCCTGGCTGGAACTTGCACTCTGGTTGCAGCCAGGAGCCTCCCCGTGCCAGCAGCCTTCAGAACTTGGTGTTTCGGGTGAGCTGCCCCAGCCAGTGGAGGTGTGGGCTGAGGAGTGCTGACCCTTTCCCATGGCTCTGGGAGAGCAGGGTCTGACCTGGGGAGGGAAGAAGGGACTCCTTTATGAGCTTCTTCCCCCAGTATCTCAAAGCCAGTTACGCGTTGACAGTTATGGCAGGAGCTTTACACAATTAGGAGTTGTGTATAGTTGGCTTGCTGCCGACTATTAAGACTCACTTTACTGAGCTAATTCCATCCTCCACCTTCAACTCTAATCAGATGCCTTGACCGTTAGAACCTACAGCTTCTAACCCCTCAGATCAAGAAATATCCATGGCCAATAGAAGACTTGTGAGGTTTGCCTGTTTCTAAAGGCTTATCTCTGCTGGCTTCAGCTACGATTTAATAGCCACACTGGTATGGCAAGACTGTCTTCCTTCCAAACACGTGCCTTTTACCTTGCCACCACCATCTTGCCGTGCCTGTCTCAGCACAAAACCTTGAGAGAGAGGAGGCATCATCATACCTGCTGGTTTCACAGAGCAGTAAGAACTCCTCCATTGCTATTGACCTCCACTATTGTCATCCAGGTGAATAGAGCAGCATCTTCTCCTTGCTAGAGCCACACGCGGACAGAATGACCTGATACAAAACTCCCCTCTGCAGGGAGGACAGAAATCCAGTCTCAGCTTTTGCCAGCCACAGTTTGCATGAGTTTCTGTACAATGTGAGATGTAGTTTGCTAACCCAATTCCAAGGCAGTGGAAGTCTGTGGGTGTTGCCTTCATGGATACATTAAGCCATGGCAAGTAAACTTATTTGGGATCTGGTACTAAAATGACTTTAGGGGGCACATTGCCACTCCCACAGCTCCCAGCTGCTTGGGCAGCAGCTTCCACCTCAGCTGGTGACAAGAGGACCACCAGCACAACAACCCGTGGTCAGAAGCTTGACAGCACTGTAACTTAACTTGATTTTAAGGTCTGCACGGAGCGAATATTAAAGCAAGGTCTCCGTGCTGCAGGGCTCACTGAGCCAGGAGACTCGGTTACAGAACAACTGTCCATTAGCGCAGGAGGCAGTGCAGATGCTATCTAGCTGCGGTATTATCCCTTGCTGGTCTAACTTAGCTTTGGACAGTTAAGATCTTGATGACATTATGAGTGGGGCTAGGGGCAAACTGTGGCCACAGCCAGATTAATAGCGCACACAGGGCCTTGCTGTCTGCTCTTACAGTCGCTCACAGCAGCGCAGTGCCCCGCAGCTGCACCAGAGCGACCACCCAGCTGAAATAAGGTAGATTTCAATAAAAACGGAGAACACGTGGCCGAGTTGCATCCCCAGCCGCACGCGGCAGAGACGTTTTTGTCACTTTGCCGGGCAAAACATGGGATGGCAGGATAACCTCTTCTCTGGCATCCCACCCCGCGCCTCCCACCAAAGTATTTACCACCCTCCAGCCGAGGGGCGTGTGATGTTTGCTTAAGCTCAGGCTGGTTTCACGTTTTCGCAGTGATATGATAATTGCGTTTAGATAGCCCTGTCTCTCTCTGCTGGGCTTTTCACAGGGCTCCCCTGGCCCCCAGCAGGGCTAATTTAAAAGCGGCTCCGCTCTCAATGACACGCCGCAATGTTTTCAAAAAGAAACAACCAGCAGTGGCTCTCTGGAAAAATAACAAAGGGACCCAATTACAAGCAAATGTGTTGAAGGGTCCCGGGGCCGTCTGTGGGCAAATTAGGGCCAATTAAAGGTCAAAATGATTTAAGGTATAAGGACAAGAGAGGGAAGGGAAACAATTGGTCAGATTCCTGCACAGAATAAGTGTCTGCTGCTCAGTTTGAATACCTTCTAGCACCCAAACGGTGGATAAACTCCAGAGTTGGGGTTATGTCTGATTTTTAAAGTGGGTAATTCGTACTTGCTGTTGCATCCAAGCTTGGGAAAGCACTTGATGTGCTCACGGTCAGCAGTTCACCTCTGATGAGTCCTGCTGGGCCCTGGAAGCTCACATGGCCCCTGTGCAAGCTCCATCCCTGTGGCAGTGGCAAGCGGACAAGTTTTATTGTCACCCGTGAGCTGTGCGGAGGGTTTGCAGTGGTTATCACCATTGAGCAGCAAAGGGGGCTCACTGTAACGCTCCAGATCCCCACCAGCCAAGTCATTGGACCAGCACTTCCATCAGCTTCACTCAACACAGCCTAAAGTTGGGCATTTTCTTTGGAACTGCTGTGTGCACGGGAGAGTTGGATGCCTCCCCAGGGGAAATGGTGACCGGCTGCTCTGCATGACAGCCCTGTCCTGTTCCCCTGCCTCCCTCTGGCCATGTTGCTGCAGCTCTGACCTCTGCCTGGACTCCCATCAGCTCCCTGACCTGCTGGCACATCCGTGGGCAAGCTGGCCATGGTTGTTCTAGGCTGGAGACGCAGGAGTGGACATAACCCTGAGGTTTGAAGGCAGAGGGGTGATGCTCAACCACACCATTTTATAGATTTTTCACCATTATTAGAGAAGACTTTTTGGGCTGATGATTTGGAAACATTTAAACAGTCTCACTCACTCAGCTGATGCTCACAACCCTCCTGCCTGAAACCCTCTCCCTTCCTGCTACCCAGGTATCAAAGCCAAGGGAAAAGCAACTTTCCCCTGACCCATTGGCAGAGGGGGGACTGCAGCCTCCTCACTAAGATCTCAGATTTGTGCCCTCATGGACAAGATCACCTTTAGCCACCTGAGAAAGCTGAAAACTCACCCAGAAATTGACCAGCGCATGAATCTGTAAATGGGCTGGGGACTTCACATGAAGTTTCCTTCCAAGATCAGTCCCTCCGGCTGCAGCCAGTAAAAATACCCCAGCAATGCTGCAACGAAGACAACATGATAAATACTTTCACCAGATCTATTTAAAACCAGAGAACATGTTCAGCCTGCTGTTTTCTGTTGAATTTCAAATTAACATTATGGAGGAGAGGAGCATTCTCATTGTCATTTTTATCCATAAACAAAGAAGCCTGGAGAAGGTTTGAACTGATTGCTTCCTGGCATCTCCCCTGGTTCCTCGTGAAGATCCTCACTCACACTCAAGAGGGTTAAACTATGAGGTGAGGAGCACTCTGCCCGCTGCAGGAGGGAGGGATGGCAGGGGGTGGTTGGACCCTGGTAGAATAAGGTGGGCACTCTATGGTTTGGGTGAACCCCTTCTCACATGGGGATCCAGGTCTCATTTCAGATTCATCCGCCCATCGCAGAAATGTAAAGACATAAAGCTTTTTCTTTTTCCCTTTTTCTTTTCTTTTTTGTTTTTGCTTTTCTCTCTCTGCCCAACAAAGAACAGAGGACATTTGAAAAAAAGTAACCTGGATTTAGATTTCACACACCTTTTGGTGAAGAATTGCTGCAATTTGGGGAAAGACTCAGGGCAAAGAATTCCTGTCATAACATTTTGAATAGCCCAAGCTGCTGGTTGGCTTTATAGAAAAAGCAAGTAAAAACATCCAGGGAGAAATGGAACCACCAATGTTTTTACCCAATTATTCATCATCCTGTGACATCTTCATCGTCCCCTACCTGAACTGTTTGGAAGCAGCTGGTTATGGGTGACACATTTCCATGCAGACTTGTTTAAAAAAACCCCCACAAATAAAGCTAAAAAAAAAAAAGCTCTTTAAACCCATCCTACAAATGGCTCTAAAACATCCAACCCTGTCCCATCTCATCCTGCCCCCTTCCTACCATCTCCAGCTGCAAAAAGAGACCATAAAGCAGTTTTGTGCAGTCACATGTAAATCCCCTGTCTCTGTTAAGACGAGAGATTAGTCTGTTAACAAAGTTACCTTGTCACCTACCCTGCTTAATCCTTGCATTTCAAAGTGTAATTTTATTGAGCGCCTTGGAGCTGAAATCTGGTGTCTGTTATTTATTTATTTATGCAGTTTAATCGTTCCTCACTTTTTTTTTTTTTAATTCACCTGGAGCTCAAAAGAATTTTTTTTTTTCTTTTGGCCTTTCTGAAACTGGTGGCTTTTGGAAAGGCGGTGCCTCTGCTGTTTGTATTAATTTTAATGTATTTATTTAACCCTTCAGGGGCTGCCGTAGTGCAAAGACACCACCCCCTCCTCCCCCTCTCCCCACACCTTTCTGAGACGACAGTCAGACAGTCTCCACACAGTGCCGTACGGCTGGTGGTGCAGCGGAGTATCCTGGCCATAAATCTGTCAATACAAAGAGAACAACACGCACACAAAAAATGTGGCTAAAACCAAGAAATGTAGCATAATTACAGGTTCATTATTGCAAACAAAAGCATCCCCTGATCCCGCCCCTTTGGCAGGGACGGGAGCAATTCAAACAGGCTCATTATGTAGTTACCTACCCAGGGTCAGAGCCTCCTGAATAGCTGCTGTGGCTCTGCTTATTATCCGGCCCCGGACGCCGGGAATGCGCCTGTTCCAGCCATGGAGGTGCAAGAGCCCTGGGAGCAGCGAGGCTCCGGGTCTGCTCTCCCCTCCCTTCCTACCTATTGTTATCTCCCTCCTCAGAAGAAGATCTGCCTTTGTACTGGCTTTAAAGTGCATTTAGCCATGGCAAAAGGTGGCGGCTTGACAGCCTCAGAGAGTGGAGCCTTGTGCTCGTCTGCCCAGCGGGTACAACATGAGAAGGGGAGACTGAGGGCAAGAGCAGGCATAGTAAGGGGGACAACAGTCTCATCTCCATTGCCTGCTCCATTCCCCTTCTGAGGATGGATGCCAGCTGGCTGAGGCACCTGGTTCCCACAGCCCATCCAGCATCACAACTTCCCAACTCATTCCAAATTTCCCAAGAGTTTGAGGGAGTTCCCCCAAACCATCATGCTGCCTTGGACCAATAGCCCAAACTTTAGCCTAAGACATCTCCTCTTGCGCCGTGGGAGCCCACGCTCCATCTCATCCCTTCTTCCCCACCCCCAGCCACTGGCAGACATGTGAACAGCCCAAGGATGCAGCCGGTGTTTTTTGGACGTTTCCAGCCTGGGCTCCCTTTCTCACCGGGCTGGGAAGCGGCGTGAAGTCCCCTTTGACACCACGTGCCCCTTCCAGAGCCACAGCTTCCCTCTCCGGTGGCCGAAGAATTGAGGAACTCCAAACGGCACCACCGAATATTCAGGGAACCTGACAGCCCCCTTCCCCTCCGCCTGCAGCGGCGGTGAGCGCCACCAGCGCGCCCACGCCGAGCCTCCCTCCATCTATAACCCAAACGTCAAAACATTTCCTCTTGCAGCCCCGTTCGGCTCGTGGTAGCCCCGATCCCAGGTCCTAGTCACGCTGCTTTTGGGGTCTGCCTTGCCGAGCCATTACTGTCACCGCCCCACTGTGCGCAGATAAGAATAGGCTGCTTCTTCTGACTCATTTAGCTAAAACAATGGAGCCACCAGAGGCCAAATGAATCCCCGGTGACTTCAGCAGAGTTACACCAGGCTAAATTTGGTCCCAAGCGTACAATTAGCACAGAGGAGAGCTCAGTGTCATGACAGTCTCTTGGCTCTTCTTCCAGGCTCCCTTCACCAAGCTCTCCCTCTCCGCCCAGCGGCTGGGTGCTCCCTCTTGGCCACCTCGCCGCTCACGCCTTGCCATTTCTGGGCACTGGAAAGGGCACCCCATACGGGGAGAAGGCAGCCCATCACCAGCAGTTTTTGGCCAGGGAAGGGCAGATCCTGTTACCCTCGATGGGTAGGAAGAAAGAGCTGGTCCTCCCTGCCTTGGGCTTGCAAGGAAATGAAACCCATTCCTTACAGAGAAGTGCCTGCAGGCATCCCTCCAGCCCTGGGCATCCTCCCGATGCCTTCAACTGGCTGAAAGCCCCTCTCAGTCTAGTGTCCAGCCTCCCATGTGGCCACATAACATGCCTTTAAACTGAGCCCCGACTAGCCTTTCATCATCATCATCAGTTTTGCAGCAAAGAGATTCCCTCTAGTAACAGCTAAGCCACCAAACTACACTTTTTCAGCATATTTGTATTTCAAACGTTAAGAAAACGTGTCAGAAATCATACAGGAATTTTCTTTGGTGACTCTCAGCCGACGAGGCGCTCCAGGAAGGGGAGGTGTTGCTCATCTACCACCACAGCCACACAGAAGCGCCGGGCCCAAAAAATAGAAGGGGCTAAAATAAATGAAAAAAAAAAAAAAAAAAAAAAGCAACTAACCAGACCTTTTCAAACTCCAGAAACACTTCCTCAAAAAAATGGTTTAGTGCACCAGGCGTGAGCAGAGCCTGGATGGCAGAGCTACTTCCACTCCCCGCTGCCAATGGCCCGGTACAGGATCAGGGCTTTGCTCCACCTCCGAGAAAACTCCCGCTAACCTCAGAGAGCGTGTGTGTCAGAAAAAAAAAATAATTAAGTCATGAAAAAACATCGAATGATTTAAAAAAATAAAAGAAAAGGGGAACAAAGAGCAGAGTGTGGGCCTGGAAAAGGTCTGTGCTCGATGCCTGCCTCCCTCCCTGTGCCCCGCTGCCCCCTCTGGCTCCACAGCCCGGAGCTTTTTCAAACATACAGACTTCTCATTCCTTTGACAATTCTTCAAAGGCTCCGGGATTTGAGGGAACTTCCTGTTTCATCGCAAAACCTCGCTTTCTTTTCCTTTTCCAGGCGATTAAACCCCGCGCTAACCAAGCGGTGTTTGCCGGGTGCCCGACGACCCTGACTGCTGCGTGACATTAAAGCGATGCTGCTCAAGGGGGATTGGTCCTTACATCCCCCTTCTCACCCCCGAGTTCACTGCAGAACAAAGTCTTGTTAAGCTCAATGCTGGAAAATATATTTCCTCCCTCACATGCCCGTAGCGGTTGTTTTAGCGTTGCGTGGGGTTGCGTGTATTATTTTGTTACTGTAGGGTTGCTGGTGACAACTGGTCTGCACACACTGCTTTTGTTATTGTAGGGTTGCTTTAAAATCCTGGGCTCCCGGTCTCAGCTTCATTTATTTATTTAAGGAAAAGGTAGTTTTAAGGGTTGAAAAATAAACATGTTTAAAGACATACCAAGACACGGGGAAGAGATGGCGCGGAGAGGAAATCCTGTCAAACCTGGGGCCTCGCCTGCCTGTGCTGTGCCCCTCGAGCGTGGCCCTGTCCTCACCTCCTGCTCTCCCGTGGCCACTGTGACCCGCAGCCTCCCGGCAGCGACGACCGACACGAGATACTTGGCATTTTTGCAACGTATATTAATGTCGCTGTGAAAACAGTACGGCAATAACAGCTCTCAAAGGCTTGAGTTACTGTAAAAATCTGCTCCAGACGTGAGGTTTAAAAGTTCAGATAAAGGAAGAGGTGGAAGGAGAAGAAAAAAATGGAGGAGAAATGGAGCAAAGCACAAAGGAGATGGCACACTGTGATGGCTTTCTGTGTGATGGTCACTGGGCAGCATCCCCAGTCCCGCCAGGAATGACCTGGAAGGGCTGCAAGAACCTTCTTCTCCAGTTGCTAGTGAGTGACCAGACAGCAGAGAGGACTTTGGAAATCACAAAAATTCATCCTAGCACCCAGCTCACTTACAGGATCTCCAAAGCCTCCTAAAGTTTGCTCATTTAGGACCAATAGCAGAGTCCAGTCCTTGACACACCTCAAGGGCAGAGCACAGCAGAGATGGTACATGTGCCCAGATCCTTGCCTCACCCCAGAGTCATGTCTGGGGCTTGGTTTCCTCATCTGCCAAGGGAAAAGGCGACCAGATGAGTTTGGGCAGTACTGGGAAGGAGCAGAAACACGTGACAGTGCAGCCTTCCCAGCAGAGCATCCATGGCTCTGTTGTGAAAGGGGAGACTGAGAAGACAATGAAATTAAGGGGAGAGACTCCTGTCAAGCTAAATAATTAAGTCCCAGGGTATATAATTGATGTCCTCTTGATGTGGACCCTAAATCATTTACAAGGCTGGTGTGTAACCCGACGTGCAGCTCTGGCATTACAACAGCAAGGGAGGAGCATCCCCAGCGGCAGGGCAAATCGAGCAGGTCACACCAACAGGGACACCCCCGCAGAGGCTTGGCTGAGAATGGGGGCTCCTCCTGCCTGTCCCCACCCTTACCCAGCTGTTGTAAGTGGTTTGCCCACCACTGAGCCATCCCACTTGCCTGGTGTTATGCTTTGGTGGACAAGAGTAACTCCACCAACCCATAAAAGAGGCTCCCACAGCAGGACTAGGGCAGTATGAGAGGGCGACGCCACTGTTTCTCTGCTGAGATTTTTCAGCCAACTTCAACCAAGCCCAATCTTAGCTGAATCCCAAACATCAGCACAAGCTACCCAGCACCATCCGTAACACACCCATAGTTTTTTTTCCCACCATCAGAGAGTCAAACTGGGTCTCGCCTGCAATGTATGCACAAGCTCTCTGAACCCCTGCTTGGGAACAGCTCTTTCAGACTGCTTCTCTCCCCACAGCAATGCTGATCCATGCCCCTAACCCAGAGAGATGGAGCAATCAATACACAAACGAACCGCTGGACAAAACAAGGCCACCAGGGACAGGGCTGAGCCATGGAGACAGTCCCCAAGGGCTTGCTGCCTGGGCCGAGGCAGAGGATGCCGACCCCGCAGCTGACTGCACTAGCCCATAAGAAAGACATCAATCTCGAGGGCATTTTCCGCTGTCAATCATCCACAATGCTCCTTCCTGCCCCATGAGTTGCAGAAGTCAAAATGGCACCACACATCCCTATTCTGATCTTTCTTCTTTTCTTTTATTTTTTCTTTTTTTTTCCTGCCTTTGGTCTTTTTACACTCAATCAAGAAAAGCTGCTTCTGCCCTTCTTATGCCTTCCTACCGCCATGGTACCTCTCTTTCAGGAACACCAAACATGCCACTAATCTCCTGGGTACCACCAGCCACCCCAACTAGGTGACAAGGCACCTCGGGCACGGAGCAGGGGCACAACCCAGGGCTGGTGGGGGTCACACAGTCTGGCCCAGAGACTGGCATACTGGCTCCACACTGAAAAGTATCACTGTCCCTCCTAGCTGCCCCCTGCTCCCGGTGTTTTGACAGTCGGCTTGATGGGCTGAGTGTGTCACCCGGAGCCCCCGCCGGCTCCCTGTGCCCACCCCAGGCATGCGCCGTCTGCCTGACACTGCCTACAAACTCTATTAGCTTTGTAATTAAAAACAACTGTAATCTGATCAGGTGGAGATCACGGTTACAAAATGAAGGAAGCCATTAGCAGGAAATGTTGTGGTTCAGGCAGACATCAAATCAGTTTAAAGAGATTGGATTTCATTGTTTTTATACAGTTACTCCATTACTATAATGCACTGGGTCCATTTAACCGGCTGGCTCGGAGGAGTGCTCATAAGGCAGTAGTGACATCTATGTGAAATGAACGGCATAAACAGCAAACTCTGAGGAGATAGCAGTGAATTTACACCCCTCTCTCTGCAGTGAATGTTAACACACCGTGAGCTGCTGGCGTGGGGTTTGTTGTGGGGCTGGCTTTCTCTCTTCTTTCTCAAGCCCCCCCCCCATCAGTTGCCGGCACCTCTGCAGGGCTGGGAGAGCCTCCCCAGCAGGGATCCTATCCAAGGACCTTTCCTCTTCCCCCTCCTTCCCCAGCCACAAACCAAACCACGGGTCCAGTTTCTCGGTAGCGAGGTGGAGTGAGAACTGAAACCACAGCAGCCACATCGCTTCGCTTCCTCCCGCCTGCTTTGCCCCCGTGTAAACACCAGCCAGTCGAGACAAAAACTGGAGAGGTAAAATACTCAGGTTCTCACAAGGGATGTTGCTCTTTTCCTCTATTTCCCTCCCCACAAAAGAAAAAAAAAAAGGCGGGGGGGAAGCAACCTGTGTTTGAAAGCATTAGATCCTGGCCCAAGGGCTGACAGCACAGCGAGGTGCGTGACGGGACCCAAAAGCGCTGCCATCAGAAGGGGCTCATTGCAGAAGCTGTTGCTCCTGCTTCAGTCCTGCCCTAGAGCCTACAGCCAAGATACAGCCTGGGTACCTGTTAGAAAAACCAACCAAGAGGCACATGGTGGCCCCTGACTTCTCCAAGGCTGACAGTGGTCGCTAGAGGAGCGAGAATGGTGGTGGGTTTTACAGTATTTTGGGGGTTGCACAACATCAGCAGGGATTGGGCTGGTGTAACGATCTAGACCAGCTTGCACAGTCAGAAGAAATGTGGGGTAAGGGCTTCGTTCCTCTGATTTAATCCCGTCCTCGGTGTGTGTGAGCTCCCTGTGCTCGGAGCATGGGCTGGGCAATCAGTACCTCTGGTTTCTCACCCTGAAAAACCCACCTGTGGTACCATGAGGTTTTATTTACCTGTGTGACCTCCTTCCTGAGGGAAAATGGGCAGGAGGCTTCTAAGGGCTGGTAAAGGGCTCTAAGATGGGAGAATGTTTAGGAAAGGCAAACATAGGGAGAGCTGGCTGCCAGGAAGGGAGCTGTGACCATCCCATGGTCCCGCCTGGGCAGTAAAAGGACTCCCCAGGCAATACAAATACAGCCCTCCCCCTCCCCTTGCCAATCTCCTAATCAGAAAAGGAGATAAAACAGGGCCTGCAGACAAACGCTCATGCTGTCTCCTACCCACCACGCCGATCTGAGCACATGGAGCTCCCCCAGCTCCAGTCAAAACCCCCTTGGCTATCGCTAAGTCCCTCTTGGCTAGAAAATGGCTCTGTCATCTTCGTACTAATCCAGTTCCCATACAAACAGGCAACCTCCTTCCTTCCTTGCTGCTGCTTATCCCCTCCGTCTCCTGTCCTCCCCCCCTCTCCCTTTTCACCCCAAACTATATCAAATGCATCAAAGCCCGAGTGAGTTATGTTCCCTTTGACCTGCTGGCAGCAAGTTCAGCCACAGTACATTAAAAGAGCAGAGGCTGAGGTTTCATGGTCAGTGCAGGGAGAGGTGGAGGAGGAACTGCAGGCCTTGTCACTGCATTGCTTTTGCCTTTAGAAGCAGCATTTTCAGCCAAGTTCAGAGGCGCTCATGGCTGAGGTTTGGGGATCAGCATATGGGGAAGGGGAGGTCAGCTGCGAGGCTGTGAGGTCATTTCTGAGCAGCCCCTGCAGCCGCCTGCCTGTCCCAGCTGGGTGGTCTGATCCAGCGTTGCGGTTGCCATCGCCTCCCACTAGCCATCTCTGGAGATAACAGGCTGGATGGAGGTTACAGGGGCCTACGGGAGGTGGCAAGGGCAGGAGATGCCAAACAGTCAGGCTGGTCGAATCTCTGAACACTCCTGTGTGGGTGCTTGCTCGCCTGCTGGGGTCTGCAGCCCACACTGGGCTGATCACAACCTCCCAAAACTCTCTCCTCATTGACTGGTTTCTGCAGGCACAGTTGACACTTCAAGTTCTTTACACTATGTGTACAACCTGAGCAACTTCACGTGGTTTTGGGCTTGGTTGCAAAAGATGCTCATACCTTTGCTGATGACAGCTGCGTGGCTTACTGCAGGGAGGAGACCTGGAGCTGGTGAGGCTCAGCAGCTGTGGAGATGGCAGTCTCAAGCTGTCTCAGTGCTCCCAGTTTTCTGATGTTGCAATGCAGAGAGTGCAAGCCTTAGTGGCCACAATCTCAGCACCCTGTGCACAGGGACCCATGCTGAGAAAGGGGATGAAACTGGAGAAAAGTGGCTGCAGGACCTCTGGCTCTTACACGCTGGCTCCAAGCAGGATGATGGACCTAAACCAACGCTGAAACATGCTGTTGTCCTTAGAGAAACAGAGGTGTACAGGGACTGGCTGTCATCTCATGGCACTGAGGCAGTTCGTGCTCTTGCATCTTGGCTGTGGGGCTGCTTCTGCTGTGGCTCTGGGTGTCATGCGGAGTTTGGAGCACCCTCCTCTGAAACTGCTGTGATGGCCATGCCAATCCCCAAAGAGGCGGCATCGAATCTGGAGCCTGTGAAGCCACTGCCAGCAAAATAAATATTCGGGAATATTTTTAGCCTGGTCTTGTTCAGAGAGAATTTCTTTGTGTCCTTCTGAGGAGCTCGCCGGATCTTTCATCGGTTTGTTTTTCTCATTAGCCGGCATAAGCTTTGTTCTTATTTAATAAAGATTAGGATCTGCTGCCTCCAGCCCTCTCTTTTTGCTCCTCCGTCAGGCCCGTGGGGGCTTAGGCTGCAGCGACATGTTTGATGTCGGGCCGTGGAAGTTGAAATGCGGGACAGAAGCTGGATGGGGTCTCGCGTTTGCTCCCCCAAAAGATCCCCGTCCCGCGTCGCTTCTCTCTGTCCCTGTTACCCTCCACAGAGAGCTGGGGTGAGAGGGCAAAGGGACAGAGCGATTGGAAACCACTGCCTGGATCGTCCAGAGGTTTCCAGGCTCAGCTGGCTTGAAGCACTGCAAAGGTCTTGGTCTGAGCCATAACAGACAGCATGGGGGAAGATGGGATGGGTGATACAGACAGCCATAGCCTGTGCATGAGCCTAAAAAAATAGGAGGTGCCATAAATAGGGGAATGGCTTCTTCTAGCTTTGGAGGTCAGACACATGTAATGGATCTCCTATCCCTTCCAATATCATTGGATTCTCCTAGCTAGCCAAAATAAATAAAATAACTGCTTTTCTTTCTTGAGCTGAATCATTCCTTGGAAAGAAATGAGTTCAAAACTACAACAGGTATGAAAACAGAAGGAATTTTACAAGCTCCTAGAAGGCGGCAGTGGTCTTTGGAGCTTTGAAAGTCAGATCTCTGCTGGCAGTCACCACCACTGCATGCTGCTCTGGTAGGAGCATCACCACATCCAGCCAGGACAGGGGCCACTGCGTGCCAGCGTGGCTGGCTGTGCAGCACCGCTGAGGCAGGACTTGGTGCCACATCTCTGGGACAGGGATGGTGAGGGGAGGAGGGGGGCTGAATTGTGCCTGTGATGAAGACAGGACCTGTATCTCAAATCAAGCTCCCGCATGTCACTTCTCATTTATTCTCTCCATTGTCAACTGCATGGGCCAGCCAGGTTATTGCTCTGCACCTCAATTTAGCCACCCCTGGGAGAAGAGTATATTTACCTTGCAAGAAATGCTGTGGTTATTTAATTGTGGTAACATATATAATTAGGTCTATACAGGTCCAGTGCTATTAACATTGCTATATGTGAATGCTCTTCTTCCTTAGAGATTTTGATTTAAAAAAAAAATAAAAATCTTTACATCTTTAAACACTCACACACTTGGTAAGAGGGCTCCCGTTTCTAGCCTATTTTGCATACGCGTAACTTCGAAAGGGATGAATAACTTCATGGCCAATAACATTTATAGCTTTGCCTTGCGCGGGGAGATAAGGGCAGAGGAACGCAGGGCTGCGGGGCAGGAGCTGTTTGCCGAGAGGGGCCGGGAAGGAATCCAGTCCCCACCCTGCCGGAGCCTTACCTGTGCCCAGGTGCACGCCGGCCGCGGCGCCTATCCCCGCCGGCCGAGCCCCCGCCGCGGCGAAGGGCTGGATACCAAACCTCCTAGCTCACTGCGGCATAGCTGGAAGGGGAGGAGGAAAGGGGGACACACACACACACACAGAGGAGGAACAGCAGGGGAAGGCAAATTTTAGAAATACTTCTTGAACAGTCACAGTTGTAAATGAACTCACCCCTTGCCATGTTTGTGTCACTTGCGTTTGCTGCCCGGGGCTGTGTGAGAGCACAAGTTTTCCTGGCACGACCGCGCTTGGAAAATCAGCTTCCAATCCATATATGATAGTATTCGTGGAAACCACAATTCTAATTTACATGCACTGATTTTCCTGCCAGAAACCGTGCTGCCGTCCAACCCGGGGATAAAAATGCTGCCCTGTGACTTCCCTTCCCAATCAAAACCAACAAATGCACTTTAAAACTCAAATATTTTCCAGGGAATGTTTGCAACCCACAGTTTAAAAAAAGAAAATCTTCCCCAAATTCATGTGGTGGCTCAGCATCATGGCTACATTCAGGAAGGTATTTCCCAAGGCAGATGTCTACTCCCATGAAGGAAGAACAAACAAACCCTTGAGAACTAAATCTTTCAGATACACAATTTCTTACATTTCCTTCATTCAAAATTTTTCCCTTGTTTTCTCAAGTGCTTCACACCATGCTATGGAGATGTACTCACAGGTCACCAATGCACAGGCCTTTTTAAACCCTTTCTGCCCTGGTCAAAACCAGGGAGAGCTTCTCCTTCCTCTCCCCACACTGAGCTCGGCACAGGGACCTTCTTCCTCTACTCCAGCCGCTGCCGTGCTCGGTGCAATGGAGCAAAGGTTGGGGAGGTGGAGAGAGAGCCCTTAACAAAGATAAAATCTATTTCTAATGTCTATAAAAACCAAACCCAAATTCCCAGTTACTTCAACGTGAGCTGTGGACATGGAGGAATGGAGAATGAAGTTATTTATTAATAGAAGGGCATTTCAATAGAGATCAGAGGAGGTGATACAGACCAAATGGAGGCATTTACAGAAATAATGCTCAGGAGGTTTTACCCAGCTTGGCCAGGTGTCTCAACACCATGTCCTCAGGAAAGTTGTCTCCTGTTCCCTGGAAAGGTTGCTTTTGGGGAGCTTCATGCTCACAGAGCCTATCACTCAGCCCATTTCCCCCAGACCCAGCTCTCATTTCCACGTGGAAGTAGATCCAGGAGAACAAACAGAGTGAGGATATTTGTTTGGGGGTCCTGTTCTCATTGGGTTTTTTGGGAAGAGGCGTGATGCCGATACACCACCCAGCTCAGACTCTCTCACACTGTGCCCAGCCCAGGGCAGAGGGGAATCGCAGCCCCCTCCAGCCCTCTCCCCACTTTTCCCCCCCAGCTGTGGCTTTAAACCTCCAAGGCCAGGAGCCTTAAAAATTGCATGAGCCTCCACTCTGATTCCTACCACCACCTCCCGCAAAATTCGCCTCCCTAAATTCCTTGCCGACTCCTTTTGGACAAACACCTCTGCCCTCGCTTGGCAAGCAAACAGTGCTGAAATTCCCACCTGCCTCTCCCTTGCAGCCCCTTCTGGAGGGGACCCATTAACCAATGCAAATCAAACACACTCTCTCCGAGAGCCCAATGGCCCGTTCCCACCCCCCCACCCCAGCAAGGAACGACAATTCACAGGGGTCTTTGGGGAGCCGGGGCGAGGGAGGGAGGAGCGCGTCGGCGGCGTGGCTGCGTGTGGCAATCAAGCTTTCCCACTGCCACCCGTCCCTGGGGAGCATCCCTGCTCCGGTTGCGGAGAAGCGGCGGCGTCTCTCCCTCCACCTTGTTAATCCCTTTTTGCTGTGCTCCCGCGCCCGGCTCCCCACCCCAAAACCCCCCCGGGAGCCCTGGGAAAGCAGCACACCCGCTCCCCGCTGCCCCTTCTCCCCTCTGCCTCCCTGCAAAGCGGCGCTGGGAAGGGGAGGGAGGAGAAGGGGAAACGGGCCTTTCCTTAATTGATTTTGGTGAAAAAGGCAGGCAGCCACTGCACTGTCAAATTAATTAGTTCCAGAGCTATTTGCAGTTATGAGCCACGTAAGATTAGTGGTCAATGCATTTTGGTGCTAGGGAGCGGTGCGGGGAAGAAGGTTTTATAAGCTTTTTTTTTTTTTTTTTTCTTTTGAAGCCCTTCTTAAAAACACAGAAGAAAATAAAGGAGAAAAGCTCTCCTGGCTGCCAGCGCTGCCCCCTGGGCTGGGTCCTGCGACCATCGCAGCCCAGGGGATGGGGGAAAAATGGTTTGGCCCATTCAATATTATCTGCCCCACGCTGAACAAAGCAGGTGCTTTGCTGCAGCTCTGCCCAGGCTCTCTCCTCCTTGGCAAGGGCTGGCAGGGTCCTCAGGGTCACCCTGCTGCCGTCCCCACCGATGCATGGCTGCCACACCAACTCCCACATCCCCACTGAGGTGTGAAGCTGGGCAGCCAGACGTGCCGGGTATCACCTCTGGGGACGCTTGGCCCCTTTTGTCCCCTCTTGCCCTCCCTCCTCAGAGAGGCAAAGCGGGCTGAAGGCTGGAGGAGAGGCTTTGAAAGCCCCGGGTGCAGCCCACGGGGCTCAGATCCCCGATTAGATGGGAACGCCTGCTGCAACCTGATAACAGAGCAGCATCTGACGGGGAGGCTCCGGCAGCGCTCCCCGAGTTGAGCAGCGCCTATTGTTTCAGGAGATATTACCCCGCACACATGCTTACATCTGGATATCGATAAGTGTGCCTGTTTAGGCATAAACACAGAACAACATGCAGCCACATACCTCTGCATTCCTCCTCCCCTCCCTTCTTTCCCTTTTTTCTTTTTTTTTTTTTCCTCCCCCTTACTCTTTTATCGCCTTTTCATCTGCTCTTGCCTGTTAAGCGTTATCTCTGCTCCTCCTTCAGAGCTGAGTCCCGGGAAAGGGCAGTTATGGTGGGTCACCCAAACGGGGCACTGAGGTATGGCAAACATTTCAGGTGAATTTGCAAAGTTTTTGAGGGTTTGGGTGGAGGGAAGTCAGGGGAGAGGGTCTAATCAGACCAAAAGACTCTCAAATAGGCTTCAGGCAGGGTAGGAGAACACAGCACGGTTTGGCCAATGTATGGAGCATGTTCCTGACTCTGCTCAGGCAGGACCACCACCTCTGGGCACACAGCCCAAGCCTCGGCTGACCAGCCACGTGCAGGCAGACTGCTGTAAAACCTGCACACCCAAACTTACGGTCCCACATGCTCTCGAAGCACCAACGCCACGTTTACTGCAAATCAGATCAAACAGAAAACCAGCAGGAGCATGCTTTTTACAGTGACTAAAAACAATATAAAAAATCCAACCACCTCCTCCTTCCCTGTTGTTCATTCGGTAAAAGCAAGTGTGAAAAGTGAGCAAACACCGGCCATACCCCACTCAGCCCCCAGCACCTCCACTGCCCCGAAAGACTGGTGCCACGCAGCTGCCGCTGAGCCAAAAGGCTGCCGAAACTGCCTTCTCCAGCCCTGGACCTGGGGAGAGGGGACACCTTGAGCAATGCTGCCAGGGAGGCCTGACCTGCTTTCTCCAGAGAAATGTGGCAGGAGCTCAGGGACTTGGCTTTGCCAAAAAAGGCATTTTTGCAAGTGCTGCTGTCAACTCCGGTCCTGGACCCCAAAAGCGAACAACCCTGGCACCCAAAGGAGCACTTGGCACTGACACACGCATGTGATCACACTCGGGGCTGGTGCACCAGGGCTGTGTTTTCTGAAGAGGAGGCTGGGGCTTACCCTGAGCCAGCTGAAGCACAGCCTGCCCCGAGCACTGACCCTCAGGCGCTTGCGCAAGGATTGGGAGCCACCAGGTCTGTGGCAACTACACACCCAGCCCATCCCTTCCCCACTTACTGTGTGCTGGGGGCTTGGTCCGCTTGACTGGAGAGAAAGGCATCCCACGGGATCTTCTGGTGGCCCCCAGGGTTTGTCCCCGTCTCTCTTTGCTCAGACAGTGTCATAAGATCTGCTCCTGGCAGGATGGATGCTGCACCCCCATCTTGGCCTCAGTTAGGGCTCCCAGCCCAAAAGCTACATCCTTGGCATGGGGCTGGGCCAATCCTTGAAGCAGGCTGGTTTCCAGCTCTCCATCTTTCTAGGAATAGGGAGAAAGTACATCATGTCAAAGATCATGTCAAAGCTGCCCACACCTAAGCAATTTAATTAAGGAACTTCATCCCAGATAAACCCAGTGACAGCCATGAACCAGCTGCAGAAATCTTATTGCAACTCACCCCAGAAACAACCTGGCACGTTAACCACTCTTCTGAAAAAGCTCTCCTCAGGCCTCTGCTCACAGGGGTCACCCAGATCCAGGGTGGGGGGCACAGGTGAGATAAGTGGAAAACTAGGAAGGACCTGTGCATTGGTCAAAGGCTTCATCATTCCCACTCTGGCAGTCTCCACCACAGCTCAAAGGCAACACTGCTTCAACTGGTACCATGTGTGTGACTGGTTCACCCAGCCAGCTCTTGCTGCCCACTCACAAGAGAACACAGGTAAGATCACAGAACTCCTCTACAAGCCCCAAGGAAAGACACTTGGATCCCAAGTTAAATGCAAATGGCTCTCCAGCTAGGGGGGGATTGTCCCTCTTCCCAGATGATGCAACATCATCCTTAAGACTTCCACTTGCTCCCTTGCTGCAGTAAGATAGGGGCAAATAGTAGTCCAGCACCACCACTGGTGGTGTTTCTGAGCTGAAAGAGTGGAAGGGAGTCCATGTCTGTACACAAGACTTTCTGTGTAAAACCACAGTGTGCACAGAAAGGACAGGACCTCTGGTGTATGTGTGTTTCCAAGCATCCATGCACACAAACGCACCATCTCAGAAGCCAGGGCAGGGCAGAGGGTCTTTTTGGAGGGCATGGATTTGAGCACTGGGAGCAAGGGCAACTCACGAGCACAAGGCAGCATGGCTGCATCACACACAAGTTCTCTGGAATAGGGCTGTATACTGAATTTATGAGCTCTTAAGTCATCACATTTACAATTTCTATTCTCCAGTCTTTTAATCCCAGCAATAAACTTGGACTAAACTCCTGCTGAGGCAATGTGGAAATTTCACTGTTCCCAGCAGCCCTATGCACAAGGTGCCCATAGGCAGGACCAGAACATGCTTCCTGAAAGCTTCAATGTGGGGTCTCTTCCCCAGTTCCTTGCTCCCAGTGAAGTCATCAGCAACCATTCAGTCCCCCACCTTGATTGCCCAGGTACCCTTCTTGGACATAGATATAACACTGGCAAATGTTGGGGGAGAAGCACTTACAGTGGTCCTCCTACAATCCCTCCTATCTTCTAGAGAAAGGGCCTGCTTCTTTTAATCAGGGGGCTTCAGGTTTATGCGTACATCACCAGGACCCTCACCTAAGTTTCATACCACTTGGGATACCCCCATCCCCTGCAAACCAGCCCCACTGGTGCATTTTTACCCACCTAGAGTTGCTTTACTTCAGAGGTCCACATCAGAAGAACCATCTCCAGAAGGCTTCCCACTGGAGTGGTGGCTCTCAACAGGAACTGGTCTCTGAAATGGGCACCTCGTTTCCAAACCGAGACCTAAAATTGAGATGGAATTGGCACTGATAAACCTACTAAAGGAGGCAGGCCTTCCCTGCTTGGACAAACCCCACACTTTCAGAAGAGGGTGGCATCATTTCTGCAGAATGCTTGAGTGGCCTCAAATAACATACTGAACTGTCAGGCACAAACCCAAGTGATGGTGTGAGCCAGCACTGAAATAATGAGAAGCTGATCTACAGCTTTTCCCCTCTGGTTTATTAAATGAATGCTCCACATACCACTTCCCACTGACTGGAGACAGAGAGAAAATCCCAGGACAGTAACTCATCATCCTTTCTTCCCCTGAGAAGATTCAAGGCTGTGGCTATGTATGGATGTTGTGAAGTGATAAAGTTGCTGCGGCTTCACGAGTTACCACGCATCAGCTGAGCCGTGCCGTCTGACCGCGCGCGCTCCCGCCTCCCTGCAACTGGGTGGTAAAACATGTTCGCTCACGATGGGGCTGGAGCAGGTACACCGTCGGCGGGCTCCAGATAAGCACGCTCTGCTGATAAGCAGTGCCTCATTAAGCCCCAGGACTCAACGGCTTGCAACGCAATCCTTGGCCTAAAAGTCCCTCCTCTTTTCAAGTGGCAGCCCTCGGTCGTGGAACTGGCAATGGGAAACAGCTCTGGGAGAGTGGTCAATATTGAATTAATTCCTGCACATAGCACGGAGAGGAAGAAGGTCCTTCTACTATTTCTCAAAGACGAGAAATAGTAGAAGGACCGGCCAACTGTACTGCTGAGTACAACCTTGTTGTAGCCATGCCTGGACAAGGATAGCGCAGATGACACATGGAAATGACCCAGGCAATGAAAGTTGACTCCACTAAGCAGGACCAGGCCTCCTTTTTGGCTTCATACTTCAAAAAAGGGACATTTTGTGAGGTTTCTGCCTCTTGCAACCACCCAGAAGCTGAGTTTCTTCTTGACGGAATCTTGGTTTAGCCTCAAGCCCCAATCTGAGGTTCAGAAAATCTTGTTACAGATCCAGTTCTCTGGATCCTCCTTGAGCTCTGCATCCAGCCTCTGGGGGTCCGCCCCAGCCAGTACTCCTCAGAGCTACCCCATCTCCCATCCCACCAACCTCCATGCTGAGCCAGAGACACGGGACCCATGTGTGGAACACACTGGCACTCCCTGCTGCCCATGGAGATGGAAATCCATGTCATCTAAGTCTTTTCTGCTCAACATTCACAGCTGCAAAAACAACAGGCAAACTCCTGACCTTCTAAAACTAAACATCAAGCACCTACCCCCTCTTTCCTCTGGTCCACCCAGATGCTCTCAGGGTGGCAGCTGCACCCATTTAGGATGGGTTCTCCTTATCAAGACATTGCTCTTAAATTTTGAGACGCAAGGGGATGTTCTCTGGGGCAAATTTATTTTTCAGTCATCTTCTGAAGTCAGTCAGGTCCCTCTGCGGCCTCCCAGCAGGAGGTTGGGACAGTGTGCCCATCCCCAGCTGTACTTACTGGGAACATGGCTTGGTGGGCAAGAGCAGCCTTCTCTCCAATGCGGCCACCTCGGGGTGAGGCGTCCGATGACAGTTTGACTGGCGGAGTGAAGCGTGACTCCTGTTTGTTTGGATAGTCAAAGGACTTGGGACGAATGTCTCCTGTTCGTGTTGGTTTAGATAAAAACACACCAGAAAATTACACCAGCCTTGTCAAAGGATCAACAGGGTTGGTGAGAAACCACTCATGTAGACCCCCTTTGCTCTTTTAAAACAGAAGAAAACATTTAAATAATAATAGTAATAATACCGGTAGTTGTAGTAGTAGTAATAATAACAGAAGAGAGATTTCACAGCTCAGAGACACTCGCTCCTCTCTGGCCCCGGGCACGTTGGGGTGCCAAGAGGAAGGCCAGGGATTGGAGGCTGCAAGTTTGGGGTCACCTGCAGTCTGGGTGACTGAAAGCTCGGGAAATTTTGCTGCTTGGTGCCTTGTGTTCTGTCTTCCCATCCTGACCTGACAGACAAGCCCTGCCCTTGCAGACCTGATGCCTGGCTGGGAGGGAAGAGCTGGCTGGCTGTGGCTGTTCCTGGAGCAGGGGACCAGGAGGGGACAGGGACCGCTGCATCCGCATCCATCTGGCATACTGAAGCAGCGAATGAAGGAAAAGGAAGGAGGGGGTGGGTAGAAGAGAAAATCCCAAAGATCCTCGGATAATAAGTACCATTAAGGTTTGTCTGTCTCATGATTGTTTCTTATTAAAAAGAGACTGTACTTTATCTGTGCAGGATATGCTGTTTGGATGAGGGAATTAGCAGAGTGACTGCCTCCATATCATCTAATTAGCAAAAATGTTGATAAGCAGATACAATCACATATGATTAGGATCCTTTTAAAAAGCCACTCCATTAATTAAATAGACAGAAAGGCCGCCTCCAGCCCTCGCGTGCCACTGATTAGAATACAAATATTTACACTAATCTCACCTCCATCAGCCATGGGACACTTTTGAGTATTTTTAGTGACATCAGATTACTATTGATTTTCATCCCCAATGTCAGACCATTTTGTTAGTATCTGAAAGTGCTGCCTTCAGTTTCGGATGCTTTAAATCATGTTAAGGGTTTATCTTAATGACGCTGCTGATAACCACTGTTCAGGTCACTCGTACTTTCTCTTCAAAGAACACAGTCTGGG
>BJBW01006083.1:76722-117358 GCA_004320125.1 Scolopax mira | reverse complement strand
TCTTGAATGGCTGCTAATCTCTGACGCCTGCTGCAGGCAGCAGACAGACAGGCAGTGAGCATCCTCTGTTCCGGGATGACAGGAGAAAAACACTCCCTACTTTTCAGATGGGTAGGATGCACTAAATCCAAGACAGATAATCCACTGCACCAGCCAGGCTGAGATGGGCACTCATCGTCAAAAGCAAGTGTAGAAGGATACGCTTTCCAAAGAAACAGCACAAGGCAAAGTCACCTCCTTCCTTCCATGCACAGCCCCACTCCCTGCAGTAGATAACTGGCCTGTGACCCTCCAAGAGACTCCTCTGATGTCCCTTTTTCCCTTCTGGATTACAGAAAGCAGGAACGGCAATTGCTCTTGAATTTTCTGCCAAGCATCTGCAAATGGACCATGCTGCCAGTGGCTAGGAGCTGTTGGCATCTTTTGGTGGCTTGTGGGTGACCCTCAGGTCCTATACACAATCATAAAAAAACACTAGCCCAAATAAACAAGTCCCCTTGGTAAAGATTTCAACCAAAGGACCACAGTGTGAGCAAGCCATGAAGCCTTAGCTCTCCCCTCAGCATGGAAGGGTAAAGAGCCCTCTGAGTGCAGATTAACTTTTGCCATTGTTACAGCAGAAAGAACACCTAGCAAAAAAAACATTCACATTGCACAAATGCCCTGTAGTTAAAAACTTGACTCCTTTCCAAAGTGTGGGATAATGGAAAGGAGGGCAGTGATCTTCAAACACATGCTGCCATTAGTAGGTGTCTATGACAGTGCATTACAGACAGATGAGTTCTTATTGTTGGCGCTTCCTTGGAGACCTCCTTCATGAAATAATTATCCCCATGAGGATATTGCATTTCCCATAGGGATGGCAAATCCATGGAACAGAAACAGATGCAGGATAACCCCAGACTAGATCATCTAAATACAGCTCCTTAGGCTGAACCCATCTGTGTTGGGATCATGGGACACCCCTGTTGCACATATATGCACCTTGGGACAGAAATCCAAAAAAACACGTACAAAAGAGGCTAAGGTTGTTTATGAAGCATTTATTTTGGTATCAACATGAGAGCTAATCTCTTCTAGAAGTGTTAGGTTTATCTATAAATTCAGAAGAGATCATGATGGTCATCTAATCATGTTTTAGGAAAAGGGTCCCCTCTGGGTTTAAAAATGGCCATGTGAGGAGGTTCCAATGTTTCATTACCTTCATAATGAAGGATGTGCAATGTATTTTGAGTTTAAATGTGGCTAATACCAACTTCCAACTTCTTTGTCTGGGAGCCTGGAGATCCCTGTGCCGTTGAGTTTCTGTTCCCTCTGCAGGTTCTTACAGATTATGATGAAGCTGGCATTGAATCTCCTCTTAATACCAAGACTTTTCCCCTCACTATCTCAGTCCAGAACATATTTTCCAAACCCTTAATCACATTTTATGGCTCTTCCCTAAGCTTTCTCCAATTTATTGACACTCTTCCCAAACTGAGGCTACCCAAACTGCAAACAGCTTTCCTAGAGCTGCTGCTAAAGGGTTGTATGCCCCATAGGGGTAATATGACCTCACTACACCATACTTCCCTGGACTGCACATGAAACCACACCAAATATCTGAGAATCCCACCTTTTGGCAGGCAGAGGCAAAAAATAATCAGACAAAGTCATACATGACAGCTGAGAGGGCAACTACAACATCACATGTATGATCTATATTTAAAAACATAGGCCAGAGACAACCACCTCCACTCTCGGTTGAAGTCAGGTCAACTGAGCAATGATTGGCTGAGCCCCCTCTGAGGTCACAATCTCATGATTTGTGAACAACAGAAAGGACAAGCAGCAATGCTGCAGGACAGAGCAGATCAAGGGATGAACTGAGCATCTACCCACCTCCTGAAGAGTGCAGCAGCAGAATTAGGTGTTCAGGAAACTCTGCATGCTGGTCATCCCTGGGCTTCACACCCTTGGTGGGAGAGGGCTGTCAGGCATCTTCCAAGCAGCCCCACCTTTCTTTTGAGATGGTGGATTATTACAAAGTCCTTGGACTGCAAAGAAGTGCCTCACAGGATGATGTTAAGAAATCCTACCACAAACTAGCACTAAAATGGCATCCAGATAAGAATCCCAGCAACAAGGAGGAAGCTGAAAAGAAATTCAAAGCAGTCGCTGAGGCATACGAGGTTTTGTCCGACCCCAAGAAACGATTACACTATGACATGTCTGTTAAGGAGACCAGATCCGACAAAGAAAGAAGAGCCACAGGGGGTTATAATAACTCCTTTGATTCTCCTTATGCTTTCAGTGACCTTAGGGAGATCTATGAGGAAGTCTCTGAAGTGCCAGATCCATTTCTATATGATTTCTGGGACCCTCTCAGATTTGATGAAAACTTGTACAAAGCAAGTGTAAGAAAAAGAACCTCCGATGTGTTTGTTGACTTTATGGAGTCATTTGCAAATTTATTCAGCCCCAGCAATCACTCCACCTCCTTGTTTGCTGAGGGCACAGCTGGGCCACGCAGTGTCAAGTCAGAGTTAACTACTACTGAAGTGGTCAATGGCAAGAAGATCACCACCAAGAAAATCATTGAGAATGGGCAGGAGAGAGTAGAAGTGAGAGAAAACGGCAAGCTGAAGTCTGTGATAGTAAATGGGAGAGATGTCCTGAACTTGTAACGTCCCCCAGCACCAAGCATGAACTGCAAGCTCTGAGACATGCTTTCATTGCTCATGGATAGGATCTGCTACAGGCAGTATTAATAAATGCTGAGCTCATCACACAATCGATGCAGATTTCTCAATGATTTGAAACAAATACTTTACAGGTAAAGATACAGAGTAATGCTAAATTAAGGAGTATGACTCTACTAACTCTGTGTAAGGTGATAGATAGCAGTTGTTTAGTAAATATGCATAGTAGATACATGTGAAAACAACCTCTCTGGTTTGACAAAGAGACCAAGTTAATATCGCAAGAGGAGACAGGTTGGTTGATGGACAGGTAAGAGACCTCTATGACATGCTATATGTCCTATTTCCACTCCTTGAAGTGAAGTCTACTAACTGGAGGAATAAAGACTTTTGTGACCCTTATACACAACCCTGAGGCTAAGTGAAGAATATCCTCTAAGATACATATTAATTGAAAAAAATTTTTGTACATAGGCAAGAAGGTGGGGGACATTCAGTGGGTCATGCAGAACCTAGAGGAGAGGGACTGTCATAAGAAAAAAATGAAAGAAGAAAACGTTATTCCTTAGACTGATGAAGAAATATGGTTTCCTTCTTGAGAATGCCCTGCAAATTATGACCAGAGACCCTGATAGAAGCACTGTGTAGCTTGAGGGCTACAAGCGAGAGGGAAGAAGGTAAATTTGGCTCTTGGACTGAGACAACCTATGGTCTCTTTCTGCTCAGAGTCATTCAAACAAAAAGAGCTAAATTCAAACCATGAGCAAACAGAGTCCAGGGGGCTGAGTTCGGCTCCCTTTTTGTGCAAAACTGGATGTAGGGACTTAGATGGTACTTTACCACCCTTATTGTCTTGCTCACAGCTGCAAGAGCCAGTTCACAATGCATTTCTTGCACAGCCTGCCAGCATGCTGCTTTCGTCCTCCACTAAGCTAAGGAACGCGCTCCCCATGTTTCTGCCCTCCCCTGTGCTGTCATGAACCACTGAGCCTTGTTTCTTGCTTGGCCAGATCACCTTAGGCATTTAAAATCCTACACGCCTCTTATTTTCGGTCCCACGCTACATCCCCTTGAGTTTCCCAGCTTGCCCTGCCCACTGATGTCTCCCTGGAGACTGAAACTTGCTTTCAGGGACATTTTCACTCTAATCCAAATTGCAATTGCTGCCTGTGTTTGGGCAGGTCTTTGCATCTGTTTCCTCTGCTGTAAAATGGGAATAACAGACTCCTATGCTTTGAAGGAGACTGTGGAGTAGTGATACTCATAAAGGACTCCAAACACTAAGCACGAAGTTCAGTTAGCCACTCCTTAATCGAAACCTTTTACTTTTGAAAAGAAAAATGTAGCTTAAATCACCTTCCTTAGCAACTGATGCCATGTCCAGCTTGGAAAAACAGACCAAAACTGTATTTGTTACTTTAAGACCTGTTAAGTCCCTATGAATCCCTCTCCCAGCAAGAAAAAGACACAGGACTGGAAAGCAAGTAGAGGTCTAAGTGAATGCTGGGTCTGCAGAGGAAGACGAGCAGTAATGGCAACAGCAACTGTCTCCATGCAGGGACAAGCCATGTCTGCTGCTCCTCTACAGCTCCTGCAGGGATTGGGACTCTGGGGATTGCAAAGATTTAGGGGATTTGGAGCAGAAAGAAGGCTATTTTGGTCAGAGCCAACACAAGTAATATTTCTACCAATATTCCCTCTGAGGACACTGTGATTGTGTGAGATGATCTCTTGAATTTACCATACTCTACTTTGGAGGAAGTCCAAGGTAAAAGAAACAACCAACCATCAAAAAAATAAAACTGCACATTTTGGATCGGAAACTGAAATGGTCTTTGATCATAATAACATGCTTTGAAATCTGGATCAGAGTTAAATTCCTAGCTCCTCAACCTTTCCAACTTGTTAGGACTAAAACTTTGCTTCAGTCTCATCGGTCATGGGGTATTTCTATGCATGTCCATCAATGGTTTCTTGATCTGTGATCAAGATAGATACACAGATTTACACACGTCTTGGATCTGTCCTGCCTTGGGTTACCAATTCCCACTCTGGTACCAGTATCAAAGAGAAAGCACTTCCTTTTCCCATCCCTTGGTCAGTGTTTTGATTGCTGCTTGCAGCAGCAGAGAGCTCCTGGGACACTTTTGGCAGCTGCACGCACCAATACCTGCTGTTAGGAGTACAGGAACACAGGTGGGGAAGGGACCCAGCTCACCCAGCAGGTGTTGACTCCAAGGAGGACCTGCAGATCATTTTCCACTTCTCTCCATGCACCTCAGGCCACAAAACCCCTCACAGTACTTCCTACAAACAAAATATCTGAGATTAAAAAAAAAATATAGACAGCCGTAAAGGTCTGGTGGTAAGAGAGCAGGTCAGACTGTGTCAGCAAAGTTGTGTATTCCTGCAACAGAAAGAAATCTGCCCGGTGTGCCCAAAATGCCCATAGAAACGGGCTGCATGTGTGTTACAGAGAAAGATAAATGAACCCCAGCAAACCTCGCCAACGTGGCCTTGGAAGAAAAACCTTGCCTGCCCCAGGACATGGGATCACACCAACACTAACACCTTCAAGAACTTGTTTTAAGGCTTTTTCTCATGCTGCAGTGCTGGAGGAGGCAGCGCCAGATGTCCAGCCACAGCACAGCCCTGGAGCCTTTGCCTCACCCAGTTCCAGCTCTCTGTTCCTCTTCCAGAAGAGCATCTTCCCTCTAAAAAGCTGTGTTTTGGGACCCTTGCCCAATCAGTGGTGTTTCTTTCAGGTGTGTTCGTGGCTGATGGCGCTGAGGCCAAATCCACCTCTGAGGACCAGAGGTACCATCAGCAGAGCTCGGCTGTTGATGGAAACCAGCCCCTCGTCCTTCCAGCCACCTCTGGACACGATGGGCTCATTTCCAGCACCAGCTCTGCTTGAACACATTGAACTGGGGGGTGGTTCGGAGCTCCCTGCAGCACCGGACCCCCCGTGCCTGGCCACGGCTGGCACCGGGAAGAGCAGGGAGCGACGGTGGCTGGAGCGGCGCTGCCTATCCCGGACGGCAGCCCGCACGGAGAGGCTGAGTCATTATTTTATTAGCAGGCCCCACAACTACTTTAATGTGGGCTTAGTCTGCAAAAACAAAAACATACATAAAAGCATTTGGAATTACTTCATAAAATACTAAATCACAATATTAACCGACTGACCTTTGCTCTATGCAGACCTGCTAATTTTAGCAATTACAGCCAACAACTTGAACATATCAAGTGGGCAACTGTTTAACAATAATGACATCTGCTTGGAAAATCCAATTATGTCTAAACATCTTTAAATCCCCACTAGGGGATACCTGCTTTCTTTTTGCAACTGTTAGGCTCTGCCTAATAGGATTTTAAACTCGCAGCCTGCTGCACGCTGTGGTGGCAGTGGCCCCTCTCCCTGGAGTAGCAACAACAGGACTGCCGTCCCATTAAGCAGGGAGTGAGAGTCTCTCCTCGGACAGTGATGGAAGCAGTTCAGTTTTTTGACAGCCTAATCTGATAGATGGGTGCATTAGCTGGATCCCTTCGCTCCCCCTCCCCCCCCCGCACCGTCCCCTTCCACGGTCCCCCAAGGTTGGGGGACACAACCAGGCTGTTTCTTGGGAAGGACCTTGTTACCAAGATGGTCTTTGCAGCCATCGGTGCCTTTTTTGGGGCAACTGATGTGATATTTTCTCCTGCAATGTCCTCAGACACAAACTAGTTTTATTTTCTGGGTTGAACTCAATTTTGTTCCTCTTTTTTCTCCCTTCCTTCGTCCTCTACCCCCAGCTACCTAAATCTTGGAAAGCTGCTCCCTGTTTTGTGGGTGGAACTTCAACACTGAGGTCTGTTCCTTTCTATAACTGAAAGACAACAGCTATGCAATGGCTTTCGCAGCCATATTTCAGGCCTGTAGGTTTGTCTTGCCAAGAAAAGTGACGTTAGAAGTAAATGGGACCAGTGAGGAAGAGTGAGTACAACAAGACCACCCAACTCTCCAAATTAAGCACCCCAATGCAGACCAGGATCCTCCACCATAAAAATCAAAGGTCCTTATTCCGCCCCCAGTTAGGTTGCTGCAGACCCCTGAGCTGCAATGACCTGGCAGCAGTCTACACTCCACGGTCCCACTCCTGATCACTCAGCACCCTGGGCTGCAAGGCTATTGTCAGATATTTGAATTGAGATACAAGAACAGAATATTTCCGTCCCTTCTCCTCCCTCCTACTCCCTCCCCGGCCAGCCTGGCTCTCTTCTGATGGAGCGTGCAGCAAAATCACAATCACATGTTTGCAGCAGTAGGAGGCCATTGGCATGGAAGTGGCTGTGATGTCACTACAAACATTTCCACCCTATCCCATTTCTCCAGAACAGTCTCCGTTTTTATGACCCCATCCTGAGATCTGCAGGAAATCAAATTGTCCTGATTCTATTTCGAGCGCTGGTGTCATGGCATCAATATATAACGATGTGGTGTCAAGCCGGAGAGGCTCGAGAGCTCTGCCGTGGTGTCACAGCCGGTTTGTTTTGTGCAGCTCTATGGACTGGATCGCAGCCCTGCGGATGCCACGCTTGCCGTGCTGGGACCGTTGGGGACACGTGTGCTGTGCTAATGGGATGAGCTGCGGGGGCAGGACACGGGGCAGGTCTGGCTTTCCTCCACGGGCAGCTCCCACACCCTGTGAGAGGTGACCAGCTCAGGCACAACGGTACCAGAGGGCAGAGCAAATGCACAGGCACAACACGGGGGCCCCTACAGGAAAACACGTTGGGTGCCAACTAACCCCTGGGGGCTGCATGGGAGGGAAGAGAACACCACGGTCTCAAGGCGCTTGTGCAGGGCAAGCGGAGATGCAGGCAAAGGAGAGAGAGATTTGGGGACAGACAGACACTGGCAAGGTGGCTGGAGCAAGAAACCAAGTGGCAATCTGACCAAAACAGGGAGAAGCAGCACCCAGCGGATACGCATTCTTTTCTAAACTAGGATTACCATCTAAACAGAATGCACCATGGGTTAGACCCCCTGCAACTAACCATCTGAGACTCAAAGAGGGGTTTAGATCCCATTGTGCTCATAAAATGCTTCTCTGATACTTTCCACCAACACATGAATCCCTGCAGACTGGAGCCTTCCCTCTTGCCTGTGTCTCACAGGGAAAAATCAGGCCCCGAGGTATCTCCTGACAATTAAGCTCCAGTGATGTCCCTACCTGGTCTATCTCCTGCACACAAATTTTATCTTCTCCTCAAATAACATCAGATCTAACACATAGCATACACAAAACACTCTTAAGCTAAGATCTCCAACAGAAGCAAAAACATCTGCAGCAAAATTTTATCTATTGGCCAGAGAACTTATCCTGGAATAACTTAAGACAGCCCGCAGAGTCCCCTGGAGCAGAGGAGAAAAAAGCACTGGTTTGACTAACAAAGCAGTGGGAGAGATGTGCTGATGGCCTGTAACTGCTAGCTAGCAAGAGAATATGGACGGATTTTCAGAAAGTGTAGTGGGAGATTTTTCTATTATTTCTCATAACATAAGGGGCAGGACAATTACACATATTTAAAGATTTTGCAGAAGGGTGTAGGCGTGAATCCTACATTAAGATCAGAGCTCCTCCAGGAGAAACATCTTTTGCAGGCTGCGTTACAGAAAGTTAAAACCTCTTTACAAAGGCAAAAGAGAGCCTGGTGACAGAGTTTGAGTATCTCAAGGCTCACATGAAGCACACCAACTGCTCATGTGTGTTTGTTCTCCACAGTACCAGAAAATACACATGCTACAACCCCAGATAGGAAAGGGTATTAACCCTTGAGGCACTTTGTTTCTGATGAAATGCCACCATCTCAGATGAACCTCACTAAGACTGAATGTGACCCTTTATTTACCTTTAGCCATAACTGCTAAACTCAAAGGAGCCAACGCTGAGACCAGACAACTGCTTTCTAAACTCCTTTATGGGGAACCTGGGTAATTGGAGATAGCAGTCCCTCAGACTCACAGCCTGAGACAACGCGTCAGTTCCCATGAAATTGCTGGGTCATTAGTCATCTCCTCTCTGCAGCTTTCATTTTCAAGCCCTCCTTTATCTTTGGCTATGATTAGCACTCAATTGCATTCACCTTTGGTCACCCTCCAAACAGCACCAGGCAAAGGAGCTCATGGGACTTGAATACCACCCACTTCTGAAGCATTCAAGAAAGTTCTTTGCTGTTTGACTTCAATATCTGCTTTCTCATCTTCCATGGGGCTATGCCCTGTAACTCTTTCTTCGTGGCTGGCAGAACTTTGTGCCCTTCCTTCCCCAGGCTCAGACCTCCCTGGTGCCATTTCAGGCAGCTCCTCACTTTCCCATGCCCTTGATCACTCAGCATCTTGGCTCGGTGATGCCATCCACCCTTTCCAGCTCCTCTGCTTCCTCACTTTACCCTGAATTCCTCTCGCCTCCCTCCAATGCCTTCCAGGAGCTGCTTTATTTCCTTCCTCCTGCTGCTTGCTGATGCTTTCCTTGCCACTTTGGACACTGCACCTCTGTAAATAAACAGTTGTTTGAATTGCTCAGCTGAGAACCTGGCCTCTTCCCACCACCCATGACACAAGGAAAACCCTCAATATTGTTTAAACAGCCACAAAATGAGGGCCAGCAGCACCAGGTGACTTGGCAAAGGAGTGACATTGGTGTTACAGAGAGACACTCCAGCATGGTCAGAGTGAGGAGCCCATGTGGGGTAATAATATTTTTTTTTTTTAATCTTATTTTTTTATTTTATTATTCCCTCTCTTGTGGTTCCTCCTGCTCCCGGAACGAACAGGGGTTTTTATTGCTGGGGTTAAAAAACACGAATTTGCATTACATCCTGGCTCCTGCTGTAATACTTCAGTCTTGTTTCTCTCTCGTCCCCTCTCCAGAACAACTGATGCTATCACAGCCTGATTTAATTTCAAAGACGGATTGTGATTTGGCAGTCGGGGGAAAAAAAAAAAGCCAAGCTAATCAAAAGTCACCATCTGCTGCGTTGCCATGGGGATATTCCTCCCCAATAAATGTGCTCTTTGCCAAAATCACAGATAACAGCACTATAAAGGGTGGGAGGTGGAGGGGGGAATCAAAGAAAGAAGTTCCGACACTAGGGGGGAAAAAACGAAAGAGAGAAACCGGAGAAACTAAGAGACAGAAGAAGAGGGAGAGAAAGAAGCATGGACTACTGAGGAAAAACAGAATGGACCAACTAGGGAGAAGGAGGAGGAAATCTGAGAGACTAACAAGCAGCTGAGGGTGACAAAGTGATGGAGGGAGACAAACAACTGGAAAGGAGGAAAGAGAAGAGACACCTTGAGACACTCTGCTGCATAAGATACCAAAACAAAACAAGTAGAGATAAGAGAATTGCCCTCAGAGCCTGGTCTCAGGGGAAGGGGAGAAAACTGAAGCATCAGTGAGAACTCCCAGGGATGTTGGTTGGAGTTCAAGAAGAGACCTTACTACTGTTTGTATTGCAGTTACTGAAAATAAAACCCTGGATGGGACGGATGGTGACACATGGGGATGACCAGGGTCAGGTCTCTGGTGCTCCAGCAGCCTGGATGCTGCCAGGGCCCTGTGGTGAGCTGGAAGGGTTTGTCATGCTGCAACACAGCACCGAGACCTGGCGGATTAAAACACAAGTTAATCTGTGAATGAGCATCTTCAAGCTGTACTGTTTGAGATGGCAGAGGGCAGGGGCCAGCTGCTCAACAGCCGCTGCTACTTTTGATTTCCCCTTGTGATATTGGGCAGCAGTTGGGGTAGGGAATATAAGGGCAAAGACTGTCTCTGTGCAGGGTGTGATTGCTGTCCCCAGTGCTTATTGTGCGCTCTCTGGGCTCTTGCAGCTCCGTGCACCCCAGGCATGGGCACCGGGCAATGCAGTTGGCCAAAGAGAAATCGGGTCACCTAACCTGAAATGAGTAAAAGCTGTCAAATTGGAGGTCGCAATGTGCTGGCTGCCCCCTGACCCTGCTTAGAGCATGCATGTGTGTGTTGAGTGCCCCTATTAACCCCCAGCAGCTAATGGAGAGAGGGGAGGCATCTCGCACTCTCCACAACCCAAGCCAGAGCTAAGCAAAGGGGTCACTAGCACCCACACTAGTAGAATGGGATGAATTATTCACAATAGAGGCACCACCCGCTTTTTTCTTCCTCCCCTGTTGGAGAATAACTCCAGAATATATCACAGGTTGTGTGAATTCTTCACTGAAAAAATAACTGAATGACTTCTGCATGAACTTGTTTTGCAATTCAGTACTGGCACTGATAAGAAATGGTCCCTGCATGTTGACTGGAGGAGTGTAACACTATTTTGCCCATCTACAACAGTCAAAAACTTTGGATCAGCTCATCTCTCTTTCCTTTGGTCCCACCTCCTTCCCACATCAAGAAGTGCAGTAAAAATCAGAAGTCTTAAGACACAGCATTGGATGTTTTTCTCTGTATAATCATTTCAGAGTGCTGGGGTCACACTTCCATCCTTCCCTGCTCAACCCCCATCCCATGATTCCAGGAGCTGGGGTCTGGAAGCATGCAATAGCATATATCCTACAAAATCATTAGTGCTTGTCAAATCTATGTGCATGGAAAGAGACAGGCAGTTGGAGTAAATTAATTTTAAAATTTGAATGAGAGATATGAAGTAATATTCTTCAGAGTAACTTTAGTGAAGACCAAAGGCATTGGGTGCTCTGAGCTAAAACGGTTTTAGCAGCAGAGTTTCTGTGCTCCAGATCCCATTTTCTCCCCATACACCTACCTCCAAGACCCCCAAAACACCTCTCCCAAGCTAGACAACATCTAGACAACATAGACATGGCCTTGATAGTAGTGGGATTCCTCCAGATACATCATCCTCCCCCATCATCCACTGTGTCAGCACAATGGTACCGATCCACAGCTAGAGCTGAGAAAAGGTCCAGCAGGTTGTCTAAAAGCCTCTTTATTCCCTGCAGATGGGGTTGGTTCTCCATATGGGATAGTTCTAGTGCTTGGGCCAAGAAAAAGAAATGAGCTGCGAGCAAACAGATCTATAGATGGAAGAGACAAAACATCAATGTGGAAACCGAAGAACATGCAGTAGGGGAATGAGGGAAGAAGAAAAAATAAAAAAGGAAAAACCTCAATTAATTGCAAATGGGAGAGGGAGGGAAAGCTCTCTGGAATGGGGACAGCAGGGAGGGCTTGTGAGAGAGAGGGGCAGAGGATAAAACTGCTCAAAATGGAGAAGTGCTTCTGGAGAGCATAAACATCAGGTGCACGAACACCCAGATTTATACTCCATGAGCACAGAGAGTAGGATGTGGAGTTAGATGGCAGAGGGACAGAGGTAAGAAAGCCTCCAGGAGGAAACCCCTTAAAACCAACCTGGCTGAAACTCCAGCAGTACCATGCGAGGTACACCCCATGGGCAGCACCATGAAAAGATGTCCACAGCACCTTCACAGAGAGCTTGGATTCGCTGTCCCCACCTCAGCACAGCCAGGCAGGGAAAAGGCCATTGTCCCCAGTGGGGCAGGGCCTTGGTCCCAGATCAGCTCCTGTGGGGAGAAAACAAGCGGTTGGGACAAGGACATGAGCAAAGCCAAGGGCTAAACCAAGCAGCACTGTGAAGAACAGAGGTCTACTACCCATTGTCCATCCTCCACCACACGTCTCACCTCCCCGTCCTTCTTCCCTCATTCCTCTTGCTGGACTGTTACAATATTTTACAGTGCAAGAAGGGGAGCTCCAGCAAGAGGAGGGACAAAAAAGGGGAAGAAATGAAATTTTGTTTAAAATTAGAAAATTTTGTTACACAAAACCTTTTCCTAAGCAGTCAGTCTATTGCTACTACCACTTTTCTCCTCCCCTCACCAATTAAACACCAAATTATACTTATCAAAGAAAAGAAGGTAAAGAGAAATCTGAAAAGCTGTAAAAAACCTTTAATTATTAGTATAGTGGCATGAAAAGCTGTTGAGCCCCTTAGAAACGTACATGGCCAATTATCAAAAAATATAAGAGATGCAGAAAGAAAGGTTTGTCTAATAAGTATGAATCGCAGGGCCATTTAGAACATCAGTGTTAAAGCATTAGAGTTAAATGGAAAAGTAAAAAGGGGCTGATGGTTTTAACTATTTCACAGGAGGACAAGAGGTTGATACTGATAAGACAAGCAGTATAGTGAAGTTAATTATCTGCGGCCCTTGGTGCACAAAGCTTTTTGAGCTGGTGATTAATAGAGATAAACCATTCAAACTCCACATTTCTAAGGTGAATGAAGATGGCAGAGGCACCGCACAGTCCCAGCATACTAACTACTCTGACAGCAATGGGCCCGGCTGCTGCGGAAGGCACCGGGTGGTTTTATCACACCTGATCTGCTCCCCCTTCTCTAATGGCAGGGAGGTTCAGGAAGTACAGAGGAGAGGTGGCCAAATGTCCCCAGCATCTCTGGGTCTTTCCTTCATTGGAGATGTCCGGGGCCACTTTCCCTTTATGAAATGTTCCAGTGTTGTCTCTCCAAGAGTAATGGAGTCTGGGGGATGCCTATAAGCAAGCATTTAGCAGTAGGCTGATCCTTCTTGCAATGCACGGGCTGTTTCCTGCTAGGTACCTGCAGAGGACCTCTCCTTTAGCTCCTCATCCCAACAGGTAGAAGTATTGCAACCTCCCTGGATCAGGGTTCAGTGGCATAGAAAGGGGTCACAAGAGCATGAAGGAAGCACGTATCCCAGATATGAATTCTGTTTTATTGTCCCGGAGTACCTGCATGGAGGATGGGAGTAAATTAAGTGGTCTGGTGCTTTTGTGGGAACTGGGAAACAAAGATGTGAATGCAGAAGGGCTGACTCAGTCCTTCATCTTTCTGAGACAGATAAATCAGGCACCATAAGGTTTATCATGCTGAAGTCTGGCAGATAAGACCTAAAAAATGGAGAGCCTGGATGGGCAATCAACAGAGACAGATCATGATCTTACAAGATTTCCAGCCAGATCTCCAGATCAAAGCAATTTAGACATGCTCCCATGACAGTCCTAACCTCTACACTCCGGGATTTGGGTCTGACATTTTTCCGAATCTCCTGGAACTGAAAAATTCCCAGGAGATTTCTGATACTTCCTGCTGGGTCCCCATAGATACCGGTTTTCTTCTGGTGCTTCAGCCTTTCTGTTTAAAGCCCAGTTCGAACAAATGAAGTTCAGAGACAGCAGCAAAAATTAAAGTAATCAGAAAAAATGGACTCCGTTTCTAAGCTTCACAAACTACTTGGTGCGTAGGTTTCCAGTTCAATTTGAATTCTAGGATGACTTTGGGTTGGCTGTTATTTTCTCCAAAGTGGTTCCCTTGTCCTTGATAAGTTTGGAAAGGCATCTAAACTTCAGCATCTGCAAACAAAAGAATCTTATATTTTTGGCCAAACTAAATTGAATAAATTTTGTGTTTGTTAATTGCATCCAGGCCAACCTCGTGCAGGGCCAAGTTTCAGCCCAGTGGGATTTGCACATGGCCTGGATACAAGCTATTGTAAATAGGGATCCCTGAAGGAAAAGCTGACAGATGGTGATTCTAAAAATGTTTGTCAGAGCCAGCCTTTGTGACACAGAAAACCCATAGCCAAGGGGGTCCTTGAGTTGGAGAAATGGTTCTGAACTATATGGAAGGCTGGGGAAATTTGTTGGTCCAGGAGAAGTTTGACTGGGCCTCTTCTTGTTGCCTGCCAAACTTGCTTCCGTTAGACCCCCTCTCCCTGAGATCTGGTTAGCTGGATAAAATGGAAATTGGATCAATGCTGCACCTGGTTTTCCAACTACATATTCCAAAACTATGATTTCCATGCTATAAAATAGGACCAAGATGGACATAGTTTATTCAAGCCGCATGGAAATCCTCCTCAGCCAGTCTCATGACCGTGGTTACAGTCTGGCTTATGCACCAGCATTTTGGTGATGGGATCAACACCAAAGCACACGGGCCCATCTCCCTATTAGTACCACTTGTCTTCTAACTCAATAGCTGCATTAAAAATTTGGACCAGGAAAGGTCCCATCCAATACACACAAGAAAAAAATCCTTGTGATTTTCTGGTCAATCCAACTATTTCCAAGCAAGGAAGATAAGATCCAGAAACAAAATTTCCAAGTTGGTTCCATTCACAACATCAAGACACCCCCAGATTTCCCAAAGGGCTCTGAAGCAAACGTTCAGCTTCTGCAGTTAAGAACCATCCTTGGAAATAACAGGTCTCACCCTTCCCTCAGTGTCAAGTTTCGGCAGTTGCCAAACAAATGAGTTTCAGTAGCTTGATACAAAGCAGTGGGAGAGAAGTTAAAATGGGATAATGCACCATGACCCATCTATACCCAAAAACTCCCTGGGTGGGAGACTGGAACACACCTGGACCACGTCCTGGGCTCGCCAGAGCCCAGCTCTGCAACAGCCTGCTCACCTGGGGGAGAGGGGAGCCAGCTCCAGGATGGCAGCACCGGCTCCGGGAGAGGTTACAAGGCCCTTTCAATCAAGTTCAAATTACATATTAGGCACACGTTCCCACCAGCAGACTCCAGACACCAGCTGCTTATTTTTAGACTGGAAAAAGCCTTTTCTTACTGACACAGGTGGTGAGGCTGGAGCATGCAGAGCACCAGCAGCCCCATGGCCATCCTCAAAGGGGCACCACCAACAACCCTCCGAGCACTTTCTGCCATCCCCTTCCCCTCTCATGGCAGAAAAGGATCAGAGCAGTTTGCTGTGTTGCCACAGAGGAGACCAGGAGCAGCTCTCCCAAAACCCTTGAGGGTGACACCAGTGCTGTGCTGAAGCGTGCAGTGCTCTACCATACTGGTCAGCCTCGTTGGCTCCCCACTGCTCAGCCCCCACATTCGGCAGCTGGTTTGGAAATTTCCAGAAAAGAAAATAGCACCTTTGGAAATTGCTTGTGCTTCCTTCTTAACCAGGCAGAGAGAGGATTTCTCAAAGCACCCAGCTCTTCTGCATTGCGCTCCCCATCGCTATAGCTGGAATCAAAATATTACACAAACCCAGACACCCTGTTAGCTCCCTCAGCGACTGGACAAATCATTTGGATCAAATTATTTATTTAATGAATTTTGCTTTCTCACTGAAAACAGCAAGTAAAGAGTCTGCAATGGTTTTGGATACATTTTTTAATTTTCTGCAACTAATTTTTGTCACTTGCATCACTCATTACACCATTTGTCATCTGAAAATTGAAATTTAAATCCTTCATCTAGCTCTGAGTGAACATACCTGTCACATGCTTATTTATACCCACTTAAGTGGTCAAAAATTTAGAAAATCACATTAAAGAGTTTTAAATCCCCTCAATATTCTCTGCCATTAGCCTATTTTATCTGTTGCCAGTCATATTCGTTTATATATATATAAAAGTATTTGTATGCCAGGGTATTAATGGAAAGTCAGTATAAAGAGGGAACAGGCAGAGCAAATACATTTACTACAGCTTCATGTCAGATGACTGTTTTATGAAAATGCACATTTTTTCTCTTACATCTCCACAATTATAGATAGGAAACACAAGAAACAAGAACCTATCTAAAAGATACCCTTTCCAGGGATAAAAAAATAAAAAAGCACAATAGTCACAAAATATTTCAGACATGAAGATAAATGTATTTAGGAAAAGGGAAAGAGAGAAAGAAGAGAGAAAGAAGAGAGAAAGAGAATTGGACCATTCAAATCTCTAAGTTTAAACAGGAGGGGACATTAAACAAGAAAACCAATCTTTCCCTCTCGGGGGAACTCACCTTTTTGAACTCTGACTGCAACACAAGGCTCTGCTCAGTCCTTCAGCTCCTGCCATCCTGCAAAATAGCATATTTCCTAAAAATCAGTGTGAATTCATTGCGGGTGGTTGGGAGGGGTGTTTCTCCGGCAGAAATCAAAACAGATCTTCTTCTAGAAGCTTAAGTTTTATTTATATTTTTAATATATATTTTTCTGCACAAAACACCTATTCTGGAGACATTTACAAGGAAGGCTTGACAGCTGCCCAGCCCTGTGGAGACAGTCACCTCTGTGTTTGGGCTGCACGTATTTGGGGTCCACACAGGGTCTGGCCCTGCAGCAGAGAAGGGGACCTGCATGGGGGTCTTGTTGGGGAACGGGGCTAAGCAGCAGCTTGTGGAAGACTCACACAGCACAGGGACCCTAAAGGAATTCATCCCTGCTAGGAACAGTCTCATTTCTGCATAGGCATTGCAAAGAAACACCTAAAAGTTCAGGAAACGTACCCAGGCCAGAGCATTTTACTTGGAGTAAGAATAACTAAACACTGGGATTTTGACAGAACAGTAATGGAAATGCTTAGGGAGAGCCCGGCTAAGTGTCCAGCAGAGCCATTCTGCCCCAAATACCAACAAGATTTTTATCAAGGATAACACAAGCCCTCCAAAAAAATCCAGTGTTGCAAGTTTGCTTCTATCTACCTGACTGCCTGGTTATACCCTGCGGGCAGGACACAGCTCCTGAACAAACTCTTACCTCACCTATCATTTTTTGGTGGGCTTGACTTGATTGCACTATTGCAAAGGTCATTAATTAGCTCTTCTCCCTGCATTACACCTCCTGCCCCGAGTCCTTGCTGTGTTATGGCTGGTGGCACTCCCAAGGCAGCCATGAAAAATATCCCAATGGCTTGTGCTGTCCCATTATGGGCAAGTCTTGCTCTTCCATGGCCATATCTGGAGAGGAAACGATATAACACAGTGGTGACGTCTCTGTGAAGATAAAGTGTTACTCAAGTAAAATCACGCTGCTTCATGTTTCTGCTATTTATCTCCCCTGCCAGCCATTTGTTAGGAATTTATGCATGGTCTTTAGTCAGTGTTGACTCACCTTCTCTCATTTGCTTTTAATCACTCTTCTTCAGCACAGGAAAGGTGAAGATCTGCTCACACCTAGAACAAAATTGGCCAGGAAAGAAAACTGGTTAGGAAAACACTGGGTGCATCTTCCTCCTGCTCACACATCCTCTTCAGTGGGACTGTGGACACTCTAGGATAGTCTTTATCCCAGTCTTCCACCTCATTTTTCTAATAACTTGTTTATGGCAGTGCAACAGGGGCTTTCCAGTTTTTCAAAGCAGAATAGTCCCCTAAGTACTAAGTCACTCTGGAGAAACCCTCCCTAAGCTGGTTTTGTTATGATAAAACCCCTTGATTCAAAGGAAGGACCTGGGCACCCAAGGGGCAGGTTCTGAGCACCCTGACTCATGCCAGCTAGCAGCGTGGTTTCCCTGTACTTTCAGGATGAAGGGCTTTCAGAGAACAATTCGTAGATGTTTTTGGAAGTTGTGGAATGCTGTAAATTAGCAAGCAAAGACAAGCCATGCAAAAAGCCCATTCTGTCATGAAGTCTCTGCTATGGAGTCTTTTTTCCAAGTTGTATTTCAGTGCAACTACTGATGATAACTCACTATAAAGCCCTAATAAATTTGTGGAATGGCATTTTTTATTTTACATAGGAACCATGGAGCCATATGGTCAACTCCACTCCTTCCCGCATAAGTGTAGTTAGGCACGTACTTGGCATCTCCAGGCTCTGGGTCTGAATTCAGACATGACAAAACACAAATGTGCACAAACGGGTAAGTGGCTGGTGGAAAGAAGGAAGGTGGACATCAAACAGATTATATGGTTATTTGGCAGAAGCTGAGAGATATCCTGGTAAATTTTTACACACAAAGGAAAAACAGTCACAACTCACTGGGACATTTTAATAAAAAGAATAAAGTTTAGCATGAGAGAGCTTTAAAACAGCAACTCTTAACTTTTTTTTTTTTTCTGATAGAGGTGACAGTGACCATTATTAGGGGCAGGTTATAAAACACAGATTTGAAAGATGTGGATCACAGCATGAATGGTCTTCAACTTAATGGCGGGTTTCAGGTTATAATAGAGATTCACTTAGCCACTATCCAGAAGATATTTGATGGGCTCACCTCAAATTGTAACGATTAACCGCTTGATTATTTCTGAAGTACCTAAAGACAAATTATTTTTTGCTCCAGGTCTTCATTTTCTGTGATGAAATTAGAATGATCAGATTTCTCCTGCTTCACAATACTGTTTCTGTTGCTAAAATCCAAAGTATCTTTTCAGCCTATAATAAAGCTAATTTAGTTCTTGCTATAACACTATGAACTTACATTGAGTCACACAAAATGGATGAATTTGATCATATCTGCTTGGTACCCACAACTATTCTCTCTCTCACACATGCACTCATAAATACTATTTTTACATATATACATGTGTACATGTACATAAATACACATATGCATAAAAGTATAATGTCTTCTTGCATGCCCAAGACAAGTAGGTGGCTGGTTGAATTCTAACAGTTTCTGCTTGCAAAATTTTCCCATAAAATCCAACAATACATTTCAGAATAAGAGAAAAAAGGAGAGAGAAAAGAGAGAGAGAGAAACGAACACTGCTGAATGTATATGGAGCCTGGACTACTTCATTTCTGTGTGTTGAAACTAATTTGTTGCATTATGTTTCTATCTCTTGCATGTCCACATTGCCACAAGGTCTTATTTTTACAAAACAGACCCATCATTCTTTCCCACAGGATGAAAACACGGTTAAATACTTGCTGTAAAAAAACCATTATGTGATGTGCTAGCCAAATGATACACTAATACTCCGACGTAAGTGCTTTTTTGGCAACTACTCAAAGGAGCAAAAATTACATCGTTTTCAACCCCAGTGATGATAAGATTACACAAAAGAAAGCAAAATATACAAAACGGGTTGATGATAAATATTGTACAATAAATGGAGAATAAGCCGGTTTTCTTGCTGTCACACCCTTTGCAGTTTTCTGCAATTTTTCCATCACTTGAGGCAGGCACACCAATTATTTCCATCATATTGGGTGTCCCCTGAAAAAAACTTGACAAAAATAAGGATTTGAAAGATTCCTTTTCAGGAACTTCCTCCACCAACTATTTCCTCCTTTTCAAATGGGGCTTTCAGAAAGGAAGTGGTGGCCAGCAGTAACATTCCCCACGGGAGGGACCCATCTTCCCTTCACATGTGGAGAAGCGAGAATATCCTCTTATGAGGCAGGGCAGGAAAAGAAATCATCCTTTCATCGGCAGTGTATTCCGACCGGATAGGTGTCTGGTGCCGTCTCCAAGATGGTACCTTCTGAGGAGTCATTGCCAATTGGCTTCAAGCCCCACATTGCAGAGGGACAGTCAAGAGCCCATTGGCTTATCCTCTACCCTACTTATTTCAGTTGGAAACAAATCAAGACATTAACAAGGAAAAAAAAAAAAAAAAGCAACCCTTAATCTTCACTCAGATCCTCCACCACAGTGGAAAGATTTTCTTACATCCTCAATGAGGTGCTCAAATATTTCTCCTTGTTGCTAGCAGGCACAGGCTTGGTGGAAATGTTTCTTGCAGCCTTTCACCTTTTTTTCCCCCCCAGTTCACAAACCCAATTTCCTGCCTTCTGCGTATTTCTTTGCGTATTTCTAGGTAGGTGGAAGGAACCATCCCAACCGCTGAGGCTGTGCGGGAGCTGTGTGCTTCAAGTCTGGTTTGTTGTATTTAGGTACGTAAATCACTGCTGAGCTCTCTAGGTAATCCTTTGAACAGAGGGGACGGTTAGGATGGGGCATGGACTCGGTGGATGGTGGATAGGAAAGTCTGGTATCGGAGAAGCCATCGGCTGCCTTATTTGATGTGATGCTTATTCATAGTCTCGCAATGTCCAGCGTCCAACAAGAGTGGCAGCCGGTGGAGCGAGTTGCTGCAATGACTCCAGCACCACAGCACCCCCAGGAAGTGGCCAAATCTCTCGGGACCCCTCGGGCACCCGCTGCCGTCCCATGCCGCATCCTTGTGGCCAGGCAGCCGCCACATGTGGCCGAGAGCTGGGGCTGCTGGGGGGGGCAGATGAAAAGCAGGCGTTTGCCGGCAGCCCTGCAGCGATATCCCTTTTCCACAGATGTTTGCAAGGGCAGACTGACGAAGTGGGGGGGGGGGGGGGGGGCCCCCCCAAGGGGGGGGGGGGGGGGGGGGGGGGGGGGGCACACACACAGAGAGGGGCACCCACCCGGAGGTGTGATACCGTCATGCAGGTTTGCAAACACCATTTAGCGGAAGTCAGAAGCCTATTTATGGCTTTCAGAGGGAGACGAGATCGGCTGTTAGTGCTGGCGGGATCAAATGGGTAATTTAGAGGCAGAAAAGATCGCCATTCAGGCTAATGGGATTTACACTCTCAAATCAAGTTATGGGGATGCATTATAGGGAGTTCACATTGAGGGGAGCCATTACCCCATTAGCACTAATAGGAATTGCACTGAGGCACCGTGTGAGAAGGCACATGCAAAAAGATCGCAGCTTTCCCTCACTTATTCGGGATTGCTTTGCTGAAACAAGGCAATAACTGACGGACCTCTCTCCCCTCGCACAGGCCAGGGTTTAGATGTTCAGTCTGGGCTTCATCCCGCCACTTCAGTAATAAAGCTGGGAAGAACCTTCTTCCTGAAGAGCTGTTACAAGGAGGGCTCAGCTCTTCTATACCCATCGCTGCCTCTTTTAATAGCGAATAGGGGCAGAAACCCAGGTAGGCCTTCTGCTGCTGAGAAAACCACGGCCAGGGGTGCACCCTTTATCTGTGGTTCCCTCTGCCTCTCTGAAGTCACACACTGGCTTTGTCTCCCGATGCTGCTGTTTATCACTATCTCTTCACTGGCAAGTGCCCAGTGGACACATTTATTCCACTTGCAGTGCACAGAGGCATTTTCAACAGATACCTGTAACCCTAATGATGGTTCTTCAATGAAGAAAAGGCAGAAAAATTAAATGCAAGTGGCATATTACCACACTTGTTTTAAATTGATATTTAATTAAAAAGTTAATTATTAATTAAGTTTATCAATTGCACATCAGTTGTTCAATAGAAAAGGGCTCATTCATTTAATTATCTGCGTGCAACCGATAGTATATGCTTTTTAGCCAGGCAAGGTTATCTCTGCATCTCTTCTAATTTAGATCAGTTTAGCTTCTAATCTATCGAGAGTGCTTCCTTTTGCGAGCTTTTGATTTGATCTATAAATGTTTACTTACAGAACTGTTAGGTATTAGAAGCTGATCAAATAAAAGGAAGAGTTACATTACGCTCACCAAAAGGCTCGGGGGGTGCTTTCTTGCGAAGAGCTGCTCGGGGTTTTCTTTAACAATGCGCCCGCCCTAAAAGTTTCAAAAAAGATAAACATCCACCGCGAAAGTATGTTAATGGCCCAAACAATGGGGAATCTTCAAAGGGCAAGGGAGGCCTGAGAGCAGAGTACAACAACAGGCGCCACCACCGCCGGGCAAACCACGAACCTTCTTTTGCTGTGGAGGGGACCACAGGGCACTGGCTGTGGCAAGGGCTGGGGACAGCCCTGCTGCTGAGCCATGCCTGCTCTGGCCCAGGGTCTGGGGGAAACACTGATGCTCCTAAGGGCCCCCATCATCAAAGAATCAGCCTAGGGTTCCTGCTCTACTTGCTCCCCAAAACAATTCCTAGGTGCAAACCAACAGCTATTAATAAAGAATCTTTGGATGCCACATAGTAAAACAGGCAATAAACTTCCCCACGTCTTGGACAGCTTAACAGAGAGAAATACCCTGTGGAGGCTGTGACTCCAATAGTGCATTCTAATAAATTTTCTTGTACTTATTTTAATTGCAAATCATGGTCCTGATCAGTTTCTACTAAAAGTAGCATTCAGTGCATATATTTAAAATACTCAAGAATGCTGGTACATTAGTACATTATTGGGGACCAGACCTACCTGGTGCTGAGGATACTGAATACCAGTTGAATTCGTAAGAAACTGAGGGTACCCAGATCTTGGAGCATTGTAGGTGGCTATAGATAGGCACTGTGTAAATAATTAAAAACAACCATGAGCTCAACCTTTGGGGCTTTGGCCACAAAACGGACTGCAGCTCTTGCACGTCCCTAAATAATTCTTATATCCATTACACAATTGATGTCTTTTCACAGGCAACCACCACAACACAGTCCCTGCCCCACGAGTCTAAAACAAATCATGAAGACGAAGCAAAAAATGCAGCAGACCACAGAGGGTAACGAGAGGAAAAGGTGAGAGAAAAAGGTGCTACAAAGCAGAGGGCTGATGGACTGCCTTGAGGGGGCAATGCTGAAACAGATGTGTCTTTTCAGAGCTTAGTTAATCAAGACAAGGAAATGTATCACAACAAGCAAATAGCTACGGCACAGAGGTTCATATAATTCAGGTGAATACCCAGAGTCTGCAGCTTGTATTTGATCTGAAGACAACAAGCCCAGGGCTGTCTCCCATCTCCTGAATGAAAAGCACTAAGGGGAGAGGGCTTTTAAAGGGAAGGTAATTTACAATGCAATATTGCCGGGGGTGGCGGTGGTGGTGTGTTTGTACAACTGGAAAGAGCATAAAAGAAATCTCCATGAATAGTAACTGTATGTTTATAGATGGGTGCCTCTTTGCCAACTCTGCATGCAATGCGCATTCATCTTCACCAGATATTCAAGTGGCAGGACTTTTTCAAGCAACAATGTTTATAGAAAATGACTATTTTGAAGCTTTACACACTAGAATTTGAGGAAACTTAAAATTTACATTTACAAACATCATCAGTCACCCTATCTGACAAATCAGAACAGAAGAATCTGGCTTAACTACTATAGATGGGCAGCAAACAGCAGTCGGTTTCTCCAGGGATTTGCTAACATCAGTTAAAATGAGAAATTTATCATGCATCTGCTCACAGATACTCTGAAAGAAGCCAAACATATCAAAGCACTGATTTGTGAGGAATTATTTACAGCAGTCCTCTTTCTTGACTAGCAGACAAAACTGGAAACTTTCCCTTTTGTTATATCACCCCATTCAATGTAGCGTTGAGCCAAGAGATACTCCTTTCCTTCAGCAACAGGACTAAAGTGAAGATAAAGAAGAACTTCCACATAGACATCAGTTATCAATGAAAATGCCATATAAATAAGCAGCTCTGAGAGATGGAGAACAAATAAAACCAGTTTGCTTGTTCTTTAAACTGCCACTACACAATAAGATGGTTGATAAAGTGAGAGTTTTGACTGGAGGTTTTCCAGAGCTTAGGGACATCAGAAAGGCTTTTCCCCCCCTTAGGATCTGCTCAGGATCTTCTGCTTAGGATCCTCTGCTGATGATAAGGAGTGAATTAACACTGCAACTTCTCCCTAATAGGGGTGCTAATTTAGTCTGTCATCACAATTCAACCAGCTATTCTCACAAAACCTGTAAGACTTTCATAACTCTGAGCTCTTTTGGCATTGTGGCCAAATGAGATTGAAAAAGTTACCTGGGGAGAGATTCAGAGATGCTGGCTCACACCAATTGTCTTTGAATTCTTGGACTGAAAAACCATCTTGGATAATTTAAACAATTTCTGCTTGTATTGAGCAGTGTATTTTAGGATGAGACTATTTCTTTCTAAGTTACAAAAAAGCAATCAACCCCTTTTCTTCCATCCCCAGCAGATGCAGAAATTAATTTAAAAGAACTGGGTTCCTCTAAGCCTATGGCCCAAGAGGGTCAACGCTTGCCTCTCTGCATGTTAACTCTGGGATTCTTCCCCAAAGGGTGAACCTCTCCAGCTGTCAGCAAGCAGTAAGCAAGCCATCAATCAAGGAAGGGCCAGGCCTTCACACAACACTTTGCTTAAACCTTTGGTCTCAAAGCTGAATCTTCTGTGCCCTTCTGTAGTCCTGGGTTCCACTGGCAAACAAATGCAGAAATGCCGCTGGGGAAAGCATGTTTGTGTGAGATTTCCAACCCAATTTTGCAGACTCAGATGTTAGGCAGTTTAGATAAGGGGATGATTAGAGGTCTAAGCCTAAGGTTTGAAATACCCAGACTTCCTGGAACCACTGGTGCAAATCCCAGCAGGGCTGACTCAGCCCTCCAACCTCCTGATGAAGATAAAGTGAGCTCCACGCAGAAGTGTGACTTGTGAGTCTCCACTGGCCAAGACTCCACTGGAGAGGAGATAACAATGGTGGTGCCTACAACATGGAAGGGGATTCGTTGGTGGAGGCGTAGTGCCCCAAGTCTATCCACACCACAGCTCCTGCCAGTTCTCTCGCTCCTGGGCTTTACCAGAAGTGATTTATGGATACTAAACTTTTCTAGAGTTTTGCTCATGCTTGCCTTGGTGTGCATGTCCACAGTCCTGCAGTGCTTCTGGCAAAACTATGGCCCCTCTTATCTTTCTATTGCGTTACATATTGACCCCTTCAGAAGAGCACTGTATCAGTATGGTTTGTGACTTGCTCAGAGAAAAGCCCTACAGGAGCATATTACACTGCTTTTCTATCAATCAGTGCTGTGATTCAATCATTTTTATTTTAGAAAATAAACCAAACTCCCAAATCTCAAGTATGCTCTTCACACTAACATTTGGTTTGCCAAGCACAACTACCCAAAAGTTATCAACAAAAAACTTTTAACAAGCAAGCTGAAAAAAATCGATTTAGCCCTTCTTTTCCTTTCTGCTACTGGACAATTAGCTGACATGACACAAAATTCTAGTATGCATTTCCTCTTTTAAGTTATTCATAATATTCTCCTTTAATAACTCACAAAGTACTTGCAATGTATTCTTTTGTGCTGCATTCTGAAAATTAAGTCATCTGATCAGGGACTCCTCAGAAAAAAGATAGAGAGAACCACACAACTTCCGTAACATCAAACACAGCATTGATGACTGATTTCATAACTAAATGTATGATTTGAAATGCACTTTAGGAAAGTATTGAAACAGCAGAGCTAATTAAACCTTTGCTTTCTAGTAGCATTCACCTCATTACCACTCCGACACTCACAGGGCAGCAAATCTGCACAGGACACACATACTTGAATATTCTCAAGTGGAACTCCACAAACAGACATTGGTAAAGAACCAGTCCCACATTTCATCATTCCTCATCACATACCAAGATCAACAGACTGATCAAACTGACCAAGCAAGGTAGCAGATACTGTGTTCTATTAGTCAGAGCAACATAAAAACAGTGGTAAGAAAGTTGTAACTCATCCTCTCTCTAGCTCCTCTTTGCATTGTAGCCAACTGGATGATGACCCATCAGCACCTCCATCCCCAAAATACTTTCCAGCAGAGGCAGGAGATGCTGTGCTTGTTCATGGTTCTTTGAGGTGAAAGAAGCATCCTCAGAGTGCCATCCACCAAATGCATACAAGTAAATTAAAAAGTAAGAGGTAACTTCAAGAGAGGTGGAAATAAGGATCCTCTTTTCCTGGACTTCATGTTCCCATGGATGAATTATCCTGTGTCTTAAAAGGTACAACTCTCATGTACATGCTGTGATGGAAACTTCTCTAACAGCTACAGCTGCAGCCACAATGGCTGCAAGAAAGCATCGATCCTTCCTTTCCCCTTTCTCAGATTTTTTGAAGACTAATAATACTGCTTCTGCACATGGAGAAGCTTTTCTTTCAGTTGAAATAATGGTTTAATTGCCTTTCATCTACCCGGCTTCTTATTTTCACAAAAAAACTCAGGAACACAGAACCTTTGAGACCACTACCCTCCTGTCAGCTTTCACTGAACCTTGCAGATAGGCTCCAATGTTATTAGGGTAAGGAGTGAGATCCATTTCTTTTAAGCTGAAGCTAAAAAACATTACTCCAGAAGCCATGCATGCACCCAAGAAAAATTAAATAACTCAGTGGAATCTTTGGCTTTCCAAATAAAAGTGCCCACCTTCTGGTTTTTAGTACCACGCAGCCAGGATTTTCACTCTTTGGTCTGACTTAAAATGTAATTCCCTTGAGGCAGTGTCTTTGCCTTTCTATTTGCTTTTAAAACGCCTTGCGTGCCCAGCAGCTCCAAGTATAAAATAATCTCTAGAGCTGCAAGGAGAAAAGTCTCCATGAAGACGCGCCTGAATTTTGTAATGAAATTGTCTCTGTGTTGAGATGCCCTGGTGCACAAACATTTCCTCGACAGGGTTTCACTAGCACAAATACTCAATTTTGGTGATTTCATGTTTGAATACACATGGAGACTGCATCTGAGCTTGGGTAAGCATTCACATCAGAAGTGGCTTTGTAAGGAAAACTCCCGCTTAGCAAACAGAAAGAGTGATTTTTCTTGACCCATCCCAACTCAGCAATAAAATTCAAATGTGGCAAACTAGACCATCCAGGCTTTTATTTTTCCTTTCTTTCTTTTCTCCGACCCTCACCCCTCCCTTTTTTTCAAAGCAACAAACATTTTGTTGAATTGTTCTAAATAACGACAACATTTGAAACCACTTCAGTCTGTTTAAGATCTCAGGGGGAAAATTTGGTGAATAAATGACTCGGGATAAATCAAATCATTCTGTTCTAATAACTGCATCTCTCACTCTCCTTATCTCAGTTGCTGTCCCTACATCTGTGTGCTTCTACGCCTCTCCAGTAAACTCCTGGGTATCACCCCTTGCTCTGGAGCCACCTTCTCTGCTCTGGTCTCCAGCCCTCCAATGGTGCCCATCCCACCTCCTCTCATCAAGCTGTCGGACTTCTCCTGTCTCGTCTTCTATTGCAACTCTTTTCTCCATGCAGTTCCCAACCTCTGTCCACCAGCCCTGCACACTCTGCTGCCAGGCATCTCCTCTCACCACCCTGTCTGTCAAATCCGCCTTGTGTTGTACAGCTTTCTCCACTGAGTGAGCTTCTTCCCTAAAACCAGCTTCTCAAACAGTCACAACCCCACCATTTAGACCAGACACTGGTACCTCCCTACACCTCATCGCAAAACTAAGCTAACACCCTCCACTTCTCCCACTTTTCCCACTCCATCTCCATCCCCTTTCCCATACTGTCATTCTCCACCATTTGACACAGTAGCTGTAAAACTCACAGCAGTCCTTTTCAATGGCCTTTGGGTATGGTTTGCATGGGAAATGCTACACAGCACCATGCTGCCTCCGTGCACCCATGCCGGGAGTGTGCGGCATAGTCTGAGGAGTCAGAAGAGGTCAACCATTGGGTTGACCTCCTAAGCCCATCTGCCTTCACGCAAGCAAAGACCCATGCTCTAAACATGTATTATCTTTCCAGGACATTTGTTTCGGGAGCAAGTTGCGTTAAGCAAAGGTACGTCAATTGATAATAAACCTGCTCCACACTGTCATTTGTGGGTGATTTGAAGAAAAACAGACCATGTAATCAGGTCTAAGGGGTCCCTAATACCAGAGACGCTGGTGCTGTCAGCTATAGAAAATAATTAGAACGTTATCCCTGTGGCAAGGAGAATGTAAATACATCTAAAATACGACATAATGACATTCTCCTCTGTAAGCCAGGGGATCTGCTTCAAATAAAAGGGCCATTAACACAACAATTAAAGCCGAGGGGGCCGGTGAAGTAGGGAGCCGGCCTGGTGCAGGGCGAGGCGAGCGAGCGCCCGGCGTAAATCTTTCGCCATCCCAGCCAGGAATGTGACTATTAGCCCTCTCATGACCCGAGGGCTTCCCAATAATGCATCTGCTCTCTGTCAGGGCCAGGATTTCGTAACGTCCTCCAGCTCCAGCCCAGGGCCGACTCCACGGTGCGGCGCCAAAGAGGGAGTTGGCGGGAGCAGGGTGGCTCCACGCTGGACTTTGGCCCATGTTCAGCAAAGCACTTAAGCGCACGCCGTAGGGACGCGTCTCCTCCCAGGGCTGTTTGGGCGCTCGGAGGTGAGCAGCGGGTGGGCTTTGCTGAATCAGGGCCGTCCAGAGCTGGACCCGTTGTCATCTTCAGCACTTCTTTGTCTTCCTTGAGGGGATGCACCCCACGGAGCAGGCTGGCCGGAGATGCTCCAGGAACGTCTTTGTTGTGAAGTTCCAGTTTGGGGAACCTGCAAGAATCAAGGCACGGACAGCACCATAGAAATTTAGGCAAGATTCAAAGGAAATAATGTCACTGCTTTCACTGTCCAGGCAGCAGATGCTCTGAACATGCTCCAGGCAACATGGAGATAATATTTTCTACAAGCTCTATAGCAAACTTACGGAAACGATGGACAAATGCTTGGAGAGGACAGCAGTTCCCACCTTTATTCAGTTTGGAGTAGGTGATGATAAAAGTCCCAAACACACCAGGAGCTTTGATTCCAGGCAAAATGCATCCAGCACACCCCTGCAGGTTCTTGGCAAAAGAGAAATATCATGGAGCTGGCAAAATCAGCTTCCACAATAACATCAGGCTCAGACAGTTTTCTTAAAGTTAGGTCACAAAAGCAGATTTTATTTATTTCCTGGTAGAGGTAAAGGTCTTGTCAGGCTCAAAGGATTGTTGTTGGTTTGTTTGTTTTTTTAATTTGGTGACTTTTTTTGTGGTAGACATCAAATTTTATATGTCCAGTGGAAGTTTGTGAATGCCAGAAAACAGGAAATGATAGCAACCTGCAGGGTTGAGTGGCACAGAAGAGAATAGTACCAGGTTTATTACATCGATCCTCTTTTTTCAATTCTACTAACTCTTCTAAGAGAATGACCTAGCAGGGACTTCAAACAAAAACCCCAACAACAATAACAAAATCCTTTCTACTTTTACTTTTAAACCACAATGTTTCAAAATCCAAAAGTAACATGCTTCCTGTGTCCCACTTTGGACACATGAGCATTACCGTGCCACCCTAAACAAGGAATAAATTTAAATACTTGTAGGACATATAGAAACTTGAAAAGCTATTTAAAGATGAGCTTTAATTTTTTTAAGATAACAAGACATATTCTCTCAACCTTTTAAAGTAAGGAATATCTGAAAATAACTACAGAAATCACAGTTCTCGCAATCACAAAATCATATTGTACACTGAGAAAACTGTCAGAAAGGCACACAGAAAAGATTTCTCCCTATGATGCATTAATGGTTTCTACAAAAGGATCACCATCTAAGAAGGGAGGAGCTGACTAGCAATGTACACTACTGAAAACCAGGGCTTAACATCCAGAGGCACTTGCATCGTATGAAACGAGGCTGGGCTCTGGTTGCCAAGATCAGACCCAATTTCAGGGGAAAGAGAAAACACCTCACGCACAGTCTGGGCACTCTATCCATCCCCTAGTGAGGGATGCAGGATCAACACCCTCCAGTGGATGGACACCTGGGCTAAGAGTGAATAATATACATCAAGATACAGCACACATCACAGTAGTATCTTGGTATGGAAAAAAATTATGTAAGCAAAAAAATTAGCGACACGTCCGATATAAAATAATCTTTGAAGATTCTCATTACAAGTAAACACAAGGATAATAACTAATGGATAAGCTAATTAGTCATGCAAATCTGATGGATTTTCACTGCCTCCTTCCAGACAGTTCTTCAGAAGGCATTTAATTTTCTGAGTAGTGCACAGTTCAGCATCCAATTTATATTAGTTGGGCAAAAAGACATTCCTTTAATCTTCTGACACTTTGGTCCTCAGTGTGAAACACATGGAACCTTTCCAACAGAGAAACAAAAAAGTGATAATATAAAAGAAAATATTAGCAAAACCTCCCATGGAACAAAATGAGGTGGTGCTCTCTGGCAGATCTCATGCTTGAGCATTGTGGACAGCAGTAACTTATAACCTGCAAAAGCAAGGACAGCGACCAAGCCGGGTGTCTCTTTCAATTATGTGAGCTCCCTTATATATAATAGAGCTAGTAAAAATGATCTGAAATAAACAACAGTCAGCCCTTATAACTAAGGTCACACCGGCCAAAAGGGTTGTGAATGTTCCAGCAAGCTAGGAACAAGTTTCTAGACAGCTGGAGACATTTTGAGCAAACATGGGCCAAATTAAACCGACGTGGGAAGCCAAAGTGAAACCAGTAAAAGCTTGCCTACTCAGATGACTTTTGTTTGAGCTGGAAGCTAAATTCAAACAAAATTCCTAGGATGATACTGCTTCGACTGCAACAACAGTCACCTGAGTCATGTGATAAACTCTTTGCTTTAAAAATCTCAGCGTGTCACTCCTGAGAACACTTGCACATCAGATCCATGAGAAGCAAAAAGAAGGGGGAAAAAAAAGGCAAATAAAAGCTTTTGTACAAATTCTGTGAACCAAGTCCCCTATGTCTCTTTCCTTCCAGACGTTTCTGAAAAAAACAGCTCACTGGAACCACAAAGAACAACAACAACTGAGCAGCATTCTAATACGGGACATCCTGCTGGACCAGCCCGAGCCAAAGGAAAAAAGAAAGCCACAAAAGTCAGAACTCAAATTGGACACTCAAACCCAAAGCTTTACATTTTGGGGAATTCTTTTCATTTAAACTAATCTAATCAATTGGTCACCATTATAGAGGGTTCAAGCAGCTGGCTTAGTTAGGTCCATCTGTGACGAACCTTGGAACCAAAGCCATGTGTTGAAACGCACGCACATTTGAAAATGCTAACAAAAGATCAACTATTGTGTCTTAAAATACCTATAGTTGACTTTGTGCATCACCACTAATAAGTATCATAGAACACAGTATAGTCCTAATTTTGTTTGTGGAGCCTCCAATCAGTTCTCTAGAAATATATTTTATACATTATTAAGCCCCAGGAACAGATTTCCTCTCATACTGACTTACGAACCGTGGGTGAAGGTTTATCAAGGGTCATTGCATTGTGCTGATGACCCTGTCTTGGGAATAGCTGCAGATCAGAGGGCACAAGAAATAGTATGAAATGATTATCAAGTGAAGGAAAGCTATAAAACAAGATAGGAACCTGGGAAGAGTGCATTTTTTTTTTCCCAGGAAGCAGTAAATATCTGGAAAAACTGGAAGGAAAAATCCCTCCCTAATTAACCATTAAAAGAATTCCTTAAAAGCCTTAAATAATTAGAACCATTAAATGATTAGAGGCAAAGCTTACAAGTATGCTATTATCCAGTTATTACCTTCATCTACAAAGTGGTACCTGCTCTGCTTCCTTCCTACCAGCTGGGGAAGATTTCATGGCTCTCCCAAGTAGAGCAGGGACACTACAAAACGTACCCCGCTTCCCTGGTCCCCTCTTTCCTGTCAGCCTGGAGACAAAAAGCTGTGAGGATGAAGCACAACTGAGCCCAGTCCCAGCACGGCATCAGATTGTGGCTGGACTGCGACTCCCAGCACAGAGTCCAGCTTGGACCCAGGAGCTGGAAAATGCTCCTTGGCCTCTATTCAGCCTCTGGGATGTTTTCCAGAAGTGAACCAGCTCTGGAGCCAAGGTCTGATAAAATGGAGCCTGGGGCTGGACCAGGCCTGTTTTTTGGATCCACAACACCAAAACCCAACAGCTGAGACACCACAAATTCAACACTATGCTTGAGAAGTTGGGCCACTGCAGGCATCATCTATCTGAGGTCCACATTCAGGTCCATCATATGTTCTACTATGGTGCAACGCTTCCTTTAACAGCCATTTATCTCAAATAGAACCTATGTGCGTTCAGTTTTGCTATCTCAGAGCTATCTCCAACTTTGCTCTACTCTCCACTGCCACTGTCTTTTCTCATATTTTGCAGCCCCACAGAAATAAACTCAGTGAGTAAATGGCAAAGAGATGTTGAGGCTGCTGCAAGAACAAAACCAACCACTGACTTTCTTTTTATCTAGTAAGGCAAAGACTTAAATTCTCCTAAGGATAAACTGTGTTTTATTGCAAAAGAAAGAAAAAATCCTAGCAACAACAACAAAAGAGATACATTTCCTAAGAGAATATCACAGAACTGGGGTAAATTGCTTTAAAATGAGAAATCGAGGGTGAAGGGGAAACTCCCCAAAAGTGAACAAGTGCTCTTCACATTTTAAACAAGAGATGGATTTCCCCTCCCTTTTTTCCTTCCTTTCTTTCCAGCAGCTAGAAGTCCCATCTGGTTCCTGTTTCTATTCGTCTGATCTCCCAGAAACTTCTAAAAGCCATAAGCATCAGCCAAAAATTCCCCAGGCATGGACTCCTTTCCAAAATAGCCCACAAAACGGCATTTTTTAGGTGGGTTGGTTTGGAAGGAGCAGAGGGGGGGATGTTGATTTCTGTAACATTCCTAGGAATTTCTTGCATCTATTCTCCCCTCTAAAATTTCTTCTCCGACTGAATCCCCCCTTCCACTTTCTGCTGACACAATGGCCAGCACAAGGACTACCCACTCCCATGCAACAGGACTCATCTCATCTTGTGGAAGCTCACAGCAAGCTGCTGGGAGGCTTTTATCCCCAAGGAAGGCAAATGAACTCAAAATTCCCTCACAGATGTGGTCTCCTCTGTTGGGCTGGTGACCGCTTCGTCTGGAGGCTGAGTAAGTGTTCAGGCTTTGTTATCAAGACAGGACTTTTGGAAATAGCAACTTGATGTAAATAGGTAAGATAGATGAGACAAAGGGGCCTGAATCATCTCTACGTGTTTTACTCACAGGGACAGGTGGAAGAGCCTGAATGTTTCCAACAGATCCACAGCTTCCATCTGTCCTGCAAGTGGAGACAGTGGTGTGTGGCATCTCTCATGGCTGAATGGAATGATGGTTTTGCCTGTGCAGACAGAGATGGAAAGGGCCAAAGGCTGGTTGAGATGGAGTTGCTCACCTGGTGTTCCTTTATGACAGTTTTGCTCCATAGATATTTGGATGATCAATAATTGGTCCCTCTGAAGAGCAACCAATGAGTCCAATTTCTGTATGTTTAGGATCTGATTCAAGTTACCTGCAGTAAAGATGGTTAGTGCTCACTGACTTTTGCATGTGTTTAAAAGCTTCCCTGGATACTTTACACAGCTAAAACCAAATGCCCAAACTAAAGCAGCCCCATTTAATTCATTACGGGCACACCTCTTGGTTGCATCCATGCTTCTTGTAAAGGTGCACAGAGCTGTCATAGAGACTGCAAGCATTTTGGTATTCTCTGCTTTTGAAGCCTCATATTCCTTCACTGGGTCAAAACTAACATAAAAATATAGTCTTTCAGACAGTGGTTCAGAAACACAGGGAGAACAGGAGAGCTCCAGAGATGGAAGCTGGACTCCAGAGATTTTATCCCCCACAAAAAAGCAGTCTAGGTCACTGATGACTAAAGGTTGCTACTTTTAGACATCTGAATTAATGAGATTAATTTAACCTCACAAAAGAGCCCAGCTGCCTGGCTGGACCCATCCAGCATTTGTAGTAGAGCAACAGAATAATCTAAAAGGTCACAGCCTTATCTCTGCACCCTGCATGTGCTTGTGCTACTTGCCTTGCGTAAGAGAAAAAAAGTCAGAGGCATAACAGAGAGCAAGCAGGCTCTAAGGCTCTGTAGCACAGCTCTGTGACACAGCGTGATGCCCTGCAGAGCTCAGCACATTACCTTCAGGAAGCATCCCAGAAACACAGCGTTGGCAGCGTGGTGGCAGCAGCCAAGTTAACCCCCTTCCTCAGCAGGGCCATCTCAGCACTTGCTCAGGTATCTGGCTATATTGCACCAGCTCAGCAGATGCTCTCTGATGTGCCCTGCTTTGCTGGCAGACTCTGTATGGAGACTAAGAGGCCAAACAGACCACAGAGACCAAAACCCCTATTTGGGTATGCCTGTCCAATCAAACTTGAAGTACACTGACCGGAGGCAATGGGCACACACTCTCTCTTCCACTGTCAAATGCATCCACTCAACAAGCCTTTGGATCATCTTAGCATCTAGTCCAGTTTGAGAAGATATCAGTGGAGTTCTCTGGCCCTCCTGGCACAACTGTGGCATGTCAGAGATCACCCAAAAAATCCCAACATCCCCTTGCCCTTCCTGGCCACGAAACAGGTGAGTTCAACCTAGTGAGGTATTTGTACAGAGACCGACTGTCATTTCTAGTCAATGCACAGTCTGAGATGTCGCTAAGAACATCTCTCAAACCCTCAGCACAATTAAATACTTCATCAATAAAAAGTAAACACACTTCATTTTCTATTTATAAAAGAATCTCTCCCTCCCCCCCAATGTTTTATTTTAGCAAGTGCACTCAACCATGTTCTCAATCTGCACTTCATTTCCTGCTATTCAGTTTTCTGTGGTTCACAGACAAAAATACCTGGGGAAAAAAAAAAAAAAAAAAAAGCACAATACCAGATCCCAGGATCCCAAGGGGCTCTGATTTACCACAGGAGAAAAATGTGGCACGCTGTACAACAGGAGTCCACTGCCCAGGCTGGGAGCGGGAGGAACAATGGATGGGACAAAGAGCGTTAAGCTCAGAGGAGGTGGTGCCAAGAGCTTCTCAAGTTCTCTTCCAGCCAAGATAGTGGAGGATAACCCCATCTTCCTCATCTGTCATTGATGCCTGTAGGAGCAGTGAAGAAAGCAAGGGGATCTTTCTGTGCAGGACAATCCCCCACTCCAAGAGAAAGAGCAATCAAGAGCTTCAGTCCCTGTTCCTGCCAGACCAGGGCCTTCTATCATCATAGATTAAAAACAGATAAATGGATTTCTGCAGCCATTTGCATCCACAAGACTCCTAGAACACTTGGGTCTTCTGCAACTGTGGTTGGAATAAGGCACAAGAGCAGGCATGGTCTCCAGCATATCACAACAGAGTTTATAGACCAAGATGTACAGGGGCCACCTGAGGTTGCAGGCAGGAGGTGGCCATTCTCCTTATGATTTGGGCTGAAGGATGAGGTTTGGGAAGAGAGATGGAAAGGAGGCTTTGTGCTCTTGGAGATGAGGTCCTCCCCGTCCACTGTAGCTCGGACTCTCCTCACCCTGCAGATGCTCCTTCTGCTGCTCCCTGCCAAAGAGAAAACACAGCACACAGGTGAACCAAGCCCAAAAATTAACCAACAAAAGAACCAGCAGATCCACCTCCACCACTGCAGCCGGTCAGGGCAGCCAACATAGAGCATGCAAGGCTGAAGATGGTCATGGCCATCCCAGCAGGCATGGTCCCACCGCAGCTGCTCCACCAGTCACAGTGATGATGGAAACCCCAGTAGGGAGCTCACTCACACATTTTACCACGTCCCTTCACCCCAAGCAATGTGTAAGAAGACACTAAATAGGTGACACAGTGCTAGAAACATCAAGCTTTGTCTGTGTTCCAGCTTCCCCTGCTATCCCCAGTGGAGAATTGCAGCTACAGGGTTTGCTGGGGTTGATGTAGCAAAGGGAAAGGAGGGGGACAAAGCCAGACCACAGGACATGGAAAGGGAAAAGGTGGGGAAAGGAAAGACCAGGGGAAGGAGGGGGTTTGGGGCTCAATACAAGTGTTGGGGAACAGAGAAGGGTTTGTAAGCTCAGAGATGGGAAGGCTGAAAGAGAGAGCCAAGGATAAATTGTTTTGATGAGTGCTCCAACCCTGAAATAAATATAACCACCCAAGGGGGCCGTGTGACTCAGTCTGACATTTTGGCTATTTTTTTTCATGCCACCAGATGTAATCAATTTAGCTGGGGGGTGAGGGGGGAAGCACACACATATTTTTATTGCATTCTAATGTCCGCAAAAAAAAAAAAAAGGGACATGTTTTGTTTTGTTTTGTTTTGTTTTTTCTAATCATAGTATATGGCACTTTGTGCAAAACCAAGTACAGGCAGAACGTCCACCTGCCCTTCACCATCACAGAAACAGGAATTTTGGGGGCCAGAGGCAGATCAGTCTGTCCAGGAGTAGCTAGAGCAGCCCCCTCATCTCCACCACAGCAGGAAAAACCTCCAAGCTGAAAGAGGGCGTAAAGGAGAGCTGTGTGAGACTGTTCACATTTGTTTCAATATGCACGAGGGAACAAATATGGCCAATAACATCCTAAGATATTGTCGTGCTGAAATTCCTTGTTTACCAAGAAACGACATGTTGAAAGCCCTTGGCATTTATGAAGCAGATGATTTCTATTCATTTATTTGAAGCATTTTACAGTACTTACCCAGACACTTGGAGCAACTGTCTTGCCAGATCTCATGTGGAGGACTGGGTCAGATGGGCGAGCTCCAGAAAAATCTCCTAGCGTCCTAGAGGAAGTGGTGTGGTAGTCGGGTAGGTGGTGCTCGCCCCTCCGAGCCCATCCAGTACCAAGGCAAAGGAGGGGGGCCCATCTTACTGATTTCAGTTGTAGTTTCAACTGGGCATACACAGACCTTCAACTCCTGCCCAAACCTGCGGGGAAACATTTCTGCGCACTGTTAAACAGCTCCTGCATTCCACCCAGAGGCTGATGCTGTTCTGTGGTAGGTGAATAATTCTTATATTTACTCTCTGCAAAATATTTTGGACTCCAGAGAGTTCTTGCTCAGGCAGACTCCTCCTGAATTAATAACAGCTTTGCCTTAGCAAGAGCTAAGCAATGAGAAGAGCGCTGCAGAAATCAGGATTTTTTAATTCATCCTTGTGATGGGCTCTGCAGACAAAAGTGGAAGACACCCATCGCCCTTCTGCTGTACAACTGTCCACCTCTAGCTCCCAGCCACGTATCTTCAGAAAAGCCATAGGAACGTAGCCCAACACAGGACCTAGGATCACACATCTAAAAACTAAGCAAAACCATTCACTGAACTGGCTACCAAGTCTCCATCCAATGGAGATACAACATAATTCCCATTACATGTAACATCTAAGACATTTTAATTTAGAATCTGCAGGAAGGTAGCATTCCTCAGAGTTACTTCTACCAGGGCTAGATCTCTGGATGTCTTCTCCTTGCATGGCTATTGGCATGGAAAAGAAGATCAATCTTCCCTTGTCAGCTCTCTTTTAAGTAAGCCCACTCCCATTTCCTAGCAGGCTCTGTGCTGAAGGGCAGTAGAAACAGCAGAGTTCTGCGAGGTTGTTCGTTTTTTAAAGATGATCTGTAGCATCTCTTTATTTCAACTCTGAGCGTATATTTTTTCTCACTTGAACACGTCCCCAGAATCTTAAACTCTACTTCAAAATCAAATACATCACATTTATTTGAAGTGTCACAGTTGCTCTTATCTATCATGTTAATTATAAAGATTATTTTTTTCCTTTTTAAGTAAGAGTTGCTTGAAATATATATAAATGATTCTATAGCATGACTTTCTTATCACCTATTCTAATGTTTCAAATCAAGTCATCCACTGTGATGTATTCTGGGCATTTTGCAAATTAGCTAATTTGAATGTATTGTGCATTCAAGGAAGTATTTCATGTGTTCAATGCACAGACACCAATTTTGTATATGTATGTGCATGTCTGAAAGTACTAAATTGATATCTACTCACAGAGACAATCTCTGAACATTCAAGAAGTTGCTCTGTCCCAATGGAGTAGAGAAGGGAATGGAGAAAATTCTACATTTGACTGACGACTTTGTATTAACTTTGTAATGCCAATTCATCCTTGGACTGGAACTTGCTAACTTTTGAAAATTTAATTAGTTAAGCTTAGTGTTTGGTTATCCTAACTTTCTAAGAAAAAGAAGGCTAAGTAAAACAATCTTTAAGTTTGAAAATCTGGAGAAAAAACATGCATTAAACCACAAGACTTGTGTAAATGATAAATTTGACTCTGGAATCGCTGTTACAGGATCACCATGAATGGAGGTCTCCCAGTTCCCAGAGGTAATTTTCAGTTCTTCAGTCCTAAACAGATTTTTCTGTATTTCAACTCTCCTTAAAAAAACCCCACCAACAAACCAAAAGCCTCCTACTAGAGATACTTTTAACTAAGTTAACACCAAGTTTTTAAGTCCAGCATCCTCAACACAGATAGGAAAAAAGGCAAGCTGCAAATCCAATACTTGCACTAAGATATCTATTTTAAATTTCCACAACTTTATAACTGATAAAATGCTTTTCCTTAAGCTGAATAATTTTTCTAGCCTCCTCACTAAGGAGATGGAATTGAAGTCATGCTAAAAAAAAGTTGATATATTAGACATAGGGAGTGGAGTTTTTTGCCTTTATGTTTTTGAGTCATCCTTAAGAAGTAGAACAGATCAAAAACTAATGATCAAAATCATTTTTTTCAATAGAAAATGTAGTTTTCAAAAAATATGAATGTTCCATGGAAAAACTTTAATTTTGCCAGAGCTGTTCAGTTTTCCACTGGGGGAGATCTAAATAAAAGATTTCCTTTTAAGTTCCAGTTGACTGAAATGTAAACTTTTAAGTCACTTTTCCAAATAAATAAACAAGTAAATAAATCAGAATCCATCCTCTAAAGATTTTCTTCAGCCCAGTGTCTCCTCAGACACAAAATATGGCCATTCATCATGGGGCAGAGATTAATAAAGAGCTCCACAAAGAGGACTCCAACCGGCACAGTCCATACCTTCAGCAAAAACGTGTCACTGGGCTAAGATGAAGAATGGAAAATTTCAACCCAGAAGGAATGAGGCTGAGAAAGATACAAGCACAAGTGAAGGAGGACAGGCAGGAATAGCAGTTGGAGCTCAACCTCCGTTCCAGGAGCTCTTGCCAATGACTGCGAGCACTAATAAGTAACAGTCCCCCTGTGCATGCCACGTGCAGCCAAGGAGAGATAGACTCATTCATTTCTGCTGTTAAACAGCCCGGAGTAGATACTGTCTGCAGTTCGATTAGTGGAGATCCACACCAGCAACCTTACACTCAGGGGCAACATCCCTTGGAATGCAATATGTTAAGGGCAATGTCTTACTTTGCTGAAACTCTATTTATTGACTTTTGCAGCTGCCAGTGGCTTGGGAGTCTTGCAAGCACCAGAGCTGGGATTGAGTACCACCATCCCATACACATCTCCAGCACAAGCTGAGGTCTTCCTGCAGGTCTTCCTTGAGCATGGGAGAGTTGCACCATTGCCATGACTTCCAGATGACCAACAGGGAGAGGATCTGGGAATAACAGCACTTATTGCCAGTCCTTTTCCACCTCTGCACCTGCCAGACCTGGCTCTGGCCAACCAGGACTTCTCCTGTTGCAGAAGGAGATCTTGCTCCTCTAGGGAGGAAGGGTTTCATGGAGCCTTTCCTCTGCGTGCCCAGCTTCTCCTTGCCCTCCTTGAGGAGCTGGCACTGCTGAGACCCAAGCACAACCAGAGGCAACTGCAACCTGAGTCCCATCCCAGGCTGAGAGCCCCACACAGCTTCTCCCCACACACAAGTCTCTGCACTCCCTCCTCAGATCAGGACAGCTGTCCCCAGAAGGCAGCTCTCAGGACAATTTTCAAACAATCCAATATAAATGGAGCTTGCAAACCTATTTCTTCACAGTTTCTTCCTGCCCTGAAGCACCTTTTCCCTCTGTTCACCCTGCTGGGGCTCAGCAAAATGGGGGGTGTTTTCTTTTTCTCTGGAAAACGGAAAGAAAAACAAAAAAACCCATCAGCGTTGCCAACTCTTGCAATTTTAGTCCCACAGTATTTGATGTTTTTCTTCACCCCCTCCCCAGCTTCTTGCTCCAATGTATTAGGCAAAAAAATCTCAGATTTCATTTTAAAAAGAGAAGAAAATGGAACAAGCAGTTCACGGGCCTCCAGGTTCTAAGAGAAAAACCGAGAAGCACAAGCTCAAAGCATCCTAAAGCACTCTCCAAACCCAAAGAGCAAGCATGGGGGAAACAATATTTATAACTTTTTTTTTTTTTCTTAAGGAGGTAATTAAAAAACCCTCATGGCTTGGAGCACCCAATTGATTTTTGAGCCCTTGGGGGCTGACGTGAAGGGTCAGCTAATTCCTTAGGTACCACCAATGGCTTGCATTGGCCAGCAGCAGAACCAGTTATTCCCAGTGACAGGACAAGGGGCAATGGGCACAAGCTGGAACATAGGAAGTTCCATTCAAATATGAGGAAAAACTTCTTTACAGTGAGGGTGACAGAGCAGGAAGGCTCTGCCACCTGCTGTGGAGGAGCCCTTCTCTGGAGATGGGCTCCTCCAGGAGCTGTCCTGGAAGGCTGTGGAGTCCCCTTCTCTGGAGATTTTCAAGACCCGCCT
>BJBW01006083.1:46800-76638 GCA_004320125.1 Scolopax mira | reverse complement strand
TCTGTGATTCCATGATTTCAACATCCCAACATGGAGATGAGGTGAGGGTGGCATTTCCCCAGGACATAGGGTGCTTGGAGCCACAAACTGATCTGCTCAGCCACCCCAGTGCAGGACCAAGAATGGCCTAGATTTGCCCACAGCTGTAGCACTAAGAGATGTTCAAGGACAACTTCAGGCTGCTTGATATTTCCATCTCCTGAGCTCATGCCCACCACCACCTCACCATGCTCTCTGCCTCACCTCAGCATTCAGGAAGCAAAGGGGCATAAATCTCAGCTGGCAGGGAAGGTGGCTTGCAGAACAGTGGGGTTTCAAAGTTGCTCTAAGAGATGGTCCTGAGGTGTCTGTCCTTACAGGAAAATGAGTGCTCAGGTGGGCGATGAGTTTTTCTGAAAAAAAAGAAAAAAAAAGATCTGAGGAGGTTAAAACACTGTGTGTAGATACAGATAGGGAGCCAAACGATGCTCAGAGATTCAGGGTGCACAAAGAGACTGGGGACTGGCTTGACATGCACCCCATCATGTGCATTCCTTTGCACTTTTAAGTGTGACAAGAGAGACCACTTCATCCATGTGTCAGGAACCTGTTTCAGAGGGAGGAGACACACTCAGCTGAAGAGAGCAACTGAACCACGTGGAGATTTTACTTCTGTCTTATTTTGGCTTTTAAAAAAAAAAATCTAAAACACAAGTAATCCAACCTGAAATTTTGTGGCTGCTGTTTATGTATGGAAAATATTTAACAATTCAAGTCAGAAAACCCAAATTCAGACACTTAAGGGCAATCCAAAACTCCTAGGGTCTTCAAAATCAGACTAAAAATACCATGAGAACAGGCTCCCTTGGAGCAGATACTAATTTTCTGCAGCAGTGTGAAGGAATTAAAGCTGTCCTAAAGCACCAGCTGGGAAATGCCCTGATATTTTCATGTCATCTGCTCTCCGGTCCTCTTGTCTAGGCCATGCAGGGGTGGACTGGAGGCTTTCAGGGCCCTGCTGTAATCCAGCAAACCTTGGCTGGTAGAACCAGCCCCAGAAGAGTTTCCAGCTGGCTTAAGTTAGAGCAGCCACGGGGCTGCTCTAACTTAAACCACCTGCCAGTTCAGTCTTGGGCCAGCTCTAGGATCTGGGAGGTATAAACGTGGCCAAAAGCCAACTTTGCCTGCTCTCTTCCTCATCTGTCCCAATGGGAGCTAGAGGTCCAAACCCCATTTAGAGATGCCTCAAGAATAAGGCTTCAGAGGGACACCTTTGACCTCCTGGTTACATTTAAAATCCAAGAACCACCATTTAGCCCCATCTTCCTTCCTTACCTTCTCTCATCACAGTGCTTGCAATCACAATATTGAAGCTCAAACGTGAGGAAATGTGCAAGGACAGGCTATTTCCTTGAGCAGCTGATGCTTTCTGCCCTCATTTGACTTCCCAGGCAGCCTGTCCCCTGCAGCTTTGGTGTCTCCACTCTGTGGGGAACCAAGCGATACAAACTCAACCGAGAGGGTGTCCCCCACCACCTTTTTTCAAGAATAGAAAATAAGAGAGTAAATTAAAAACAAACAAACAAAACTTTTTCCAAATTTCCCCATTTCCAGATCTGCTGATTCTAGTTTGAGCTTTGGCCATAAGATGAGAACCAATTTAAACAGTCCCGATTTACCTGTATACAGAGACACACATAATCATCTGCGATGGTAGGAATTACCCTGATAATACAGCCTGAATTGTCCTGCCCCTGCCCTTCCTCCTTGCCTCTTGCCCTGCAGCTAGCAAAGATAATGAGTAACAGTGATATTAAACAGGGATTTGGGGTTTTTTTTACCTTTTTCTCCCAGAAAGTGGATAACACACTACAGTAGATACAAAAAATCCATCCGACTTTATTTAACTGTAACATTTATTAAGAGCAGTGAAAAGGTCAGCGCGGAGCTCCCAGCACATGGGCTAAACTCCTTTCCCCAGCCTTGAATGCGACAAGAAAGCAGATCCTTTAAGATGCAACTATCTTAAGCTCCCCTCCGATGGTTAAACTCTTAGTAATTCTAGGTTTTGGAGACAAACGTCAAAGCAGAGGGCTCTTCCCTTCATTATTCAAGTAAAGGCCCCATCAATATTATCTGTAATAAGAATCTGCTGTTGACATGGCTCACCCCGCAGTTCCTGTTCCAGGCAGTAGTCCCTGTCAATAGGATTAAAGTGGAGGAATGCCTTTGACAAGTCCACCGGCTGCTGATTCATTGCTGCCATCAGGCTGCCGCCTGGGAAAGGCACCGGGCACCATTAGCCGGTCCTGCCACCGCCAGCCAGGGGCAAGTGGCTCTGAAGCTTTGATTTCTGTTGCCAGAGGGGATCTCCGTGGAGCCACAGGGAGAAACAGGAAGAGGGAAAATCTGCAAGTGGTTTGCACCACTCGTGTCCTACCATGTCTTTTTTGTCGGAGTGATGGCCACTGGGAAGTTTGGAGTGATGTTGAACCGAGTGGCACAGGGAAGCCGTCTACCATGCATGGGGTAGCAGGGAGTCTTCCTCAGCCTCTGCCACCATCACTTCCCCATCAGCCTGGGAGACCATGTTACACATTGAGATGAAAGAGGAGCCCTCACGCTGGTTCTGCTCTCGGTGCCAAGCAGCCCAAGGGCAGCCAAGAAGAAGGACACTTGAGTGGTGCAGCACTGAGTGCAGCGATGGCAGAAGCCAGACCCGAGACATGATGGCACCAGGAACCCACAGCTAGAGGCACAAACAGACAACTCTGACTTGACCTTCTCCTGGAGTATGGCCACGTTTTGTCTGCCATGAGGCTGCAGGGATGTGCTCGAGGGACCAGGAATTACACCATGGTCAAAATGAAACGGTGCAGGTAAAAGCTGTGGAAGGAAAGCTCTGGGCACCAAGAGCTGCAGATTACTGGTGAATAGTTGGGCACGTCCAGTCCTCCACAATACTGACCCATTTTTCCCTTCTCCTTTGCCTCTTTGTTTAAGGCAGCTCTCAATGCAAAGCCTTTGTCACTACCCACTGCCTTGCACAGCCCCCATTTTTGCAAAGCCACCAGGTCCCCATCGCCTGCAGGCTGGTGATTGAGGTGGAGGAACTGGAGGAGGGACCTTGCAGACCCATAGCACTGCTTTCAGCCCCTTTAGACCCCCCTGGCTCTGATTCTGGCTGAAAACCAGCACCGAACCACAAAAGTACAGGGAAAAAAGTCAACTGCCAGGGAAAATCCAAGCCTTGTAACCTTCTACCTCTCAACTCTTCAAGTGGAGCGTGCGGGACACATGTGTGCACACACATACACATTAACACCCTCATCCTTTCCAGTGACTAAGCCCCTGTCTAATTCGTTCTGTTCCTGTCCCCTCAGGTGCTGAGGCCAGGTCAGGAAGCAGGCAGCCTAGAGTAAATAGATTACCTCTTTTTTAAATAAAACCTCTATTATTATCCTTAGGAAAAAAAATAACAACCCTCATTTTCAGGAATTGTTACATTTAATTAGGCTGCAGGTTCCACTGGGCTCTACAAACAGAGCCAAGAAAGCACGAATGTCAAAATATTCTGCACGCAGGATGAAAAGCCCTGAGCTGGGCAATCCAGTGAAAGGGAGCCCTGTCAGCCTGCCTGTCAGCCCTGCCGCAGATTTTTCAAACCTAATTAAAATGATCTTTAATTTTTTTTTTCTTCTGTTTTTAAAGAAATGCATTTTTCATCTTTTTTTTTTTTTTCTTTCTTTCCCCTTTAGTTTTTAATCAGCCTGATTTCCTGCATCGAGCCAGCCAGGAGGAAAGTGAACGGGAGACCCACACGGGCATCCAGGGTGGAAAACGGGAGGATTAATTCAGGCAGCAAAGCCCCCGCTGCAGCTCCACGCACACTCGCTGTTTACTCACATGTGGGATCAGCCCGAACAGGAAGAACAAGGTACCAAATTCTGTCCCTGCCTGTTTCCTGCCACCTTCGGGAGGAACGGGACCTTTCAGGCTCTTTGTAAATAAACAGGAGTGCATCAAAGGGACACCTGACCGCTGCACCCATTTTCGGCAAAACTAGAACAACTCACAGGCACTTGAATTTTTGGCTGACAGCTCAGACCAAAAGGGCCTTTACTGCCCTGAGATTACCAGCTCTGATGCTTTGGAGCTGACAGAGGAAGCCAGTTTGCAAACCCTGAAATGGGAGCTTTATAGGAGAGCTTAAGCCACCAATTAATTTTGCTCACATCTCTCTCTTGCCTTCACGGAGGCCCAGCCAACTCTCTCTCTCCCTCACTGGGATCACTGTTTATATGTGTAAAGTTATTTGGATGGGCTGATCTTGGTAAAGTGGTCTGTGGAGTCCTGCAGGAAAAGGGGAGGTTGCTGAGATGGAGGGAGCAGCACAGGGCAGAGCAAGTCATTAGAACTAATAACCAACAAAATAAAAATGGGCCCAAATAGGGATAAAGAGATTTAAAACAAGAAACTAATGCTTAAGAGAAGGTTGAGTCAACAGCTATATATAACAAACATTTCCCCTACTACCACCTCCCCTGCTCTAGTGTCTCCAAGAAACGTATTTGCTTATTTAACCTTTTTTTTTTTTCAGCCTAGTTTCCTAGAGAAACAACTCCTTTTGTGATTGTGTTGCGGGTGCGTCTGTCTCTCTCTCCCTGATAAAACATCTGAACTCACTGGTTAATTTCAACCAAGTTTGCCAGAAAAGCAGAGTCCTCAAGGAAACTAACTGCTCACAGTCTTCCCAATGCTAGGTAGACAAGAGAAAGCAGAGCCCACAGTGGGAGAAAGACTGCGACACACACTCACTGGGTATTAAATACCAGAGTATCCAACCTTGAGCTGCCTTGTACATTTCTCCAAGGGAAGCCACGCTTCACCCCAACAAAGTGTGTTATAGAAACAGCAGCATCCAAGTTGCTCTGCGCTGAGAATTTAAAACCATGGCCACTGACAGCCCCCCTTTCTGAGAAATACCAATACAAAAAGTGGGGTCAGCAAGGGGTGACCCAAACAGGTAAAATGAGGTGTCTGCAGTCACAAGATAGCACCACACCAAAACCAGGTCTCCAGCCACCCTAGCTGGTCCTCAGCCCTTCAGGCATCAAGGCTACCTCTTGGACATTAAGGGGATGGAAGGCCAGGAGCAGGGCTGGAGTCAGCTTTGGATGGTGTCGCCTTCTTCGTGCCCAGCTGTTGGGGTCTTTCCTGATGCTTGAGCAAGGAGGAGTGGAAGCAGAAGAAACACATCTACCGTGGGAGTCAGTGAATTGTAAACTGAGAGCATTTGACCCAGGACCAGCCCGAGGGAAGGACGCTCCCACAAGGTCAGTCTCCTACAGCATCAATTTTCAGCCTTGACTTGCACTTTAAAAGCAGGTCAGGAAAGGCCTGCTGCAGACCTTGCTTTCTCATGCAAGGGCACAAGGATGTTGCTGGTTGGGCTGGGAGCATGGAGGTGAGCTGGGAGCTGCCATGCTCCCACAGGGCTCAAGTACTGGTGAGGAGAACGACTTGGAGACCACAACGGGGTGAAGTGACCAGCACAAGGGAAAATGCTGATTAAGAGTTTCCCCTTGTCCAGGTTGGGCTTAAAATATTTTAGTGCAGCCAGATCTAAGATGCTCTAAATGGAGGAAAAAAGGCAAGGGAGCTACCAAAGTTTTGAAAGTGGCAATGAGCTACTGTTCTCCAAGCTGGTGAGGGAGGTAGTAGAGAGGGAAGAAAAAGGACATTTCAAATGGGTAGGTGGGTTGGTGGGTGAGTGTGTGTCTTGGTTTCAACAATCTTATCCCTGCTCCCACATAGTGTAAATTTGGGAAGCTCCTCAAAATATCACAATGATCCATTTTGCTGTGGTGGCCTGGCACTTCCCCTTCCCTCTCATCAACCCATTACTATCTCATTGGAGACACCATCTCATCTGCTGAAAAAAATAAAGCAATGTTGTCCTGGAGCGACTAAAGCCCTCAACCAGAGCAAAAGGAAGCCAGGTTGGCTTTACCCTGCGATTGCTCAGGGAAAATTCACCTGTGTGACCTCACGAAAGAGATGAAATCGAGACTTGCGCAAGGTTTGCCCTCACGGTGACCAAGGCTGGGATCTTGCGTGCCTGGGAATCGTGTCTGTAGGGGAATAGACGGAGCCGGCATTTTTTGGGACCCTGTGACTGGCTGTCCAGCTAGCAATTTAGCAAAGGGTGAGTAGATAATTTCCTGTTGGACTGGTCTGTTGGAAGGGCCTTTCCCCTCCGGGGAGCTGGTGGCTACGCAGCCAAGCCTGAAGACGCGCAGGAGCAAAGCGTGCTCCCTCCTTTTATAGCGGGGCTGGTTTCCCCGCGCTGCCGTCATCCCCGGGGTGAGCAGTGCCGTAAGACATTTGAGGCTCTCCCCCGCAGAGGGTAAAAAGTCAAAAGGGTATTAAGCTGTCAGATTGGGGCAATTTATGTGTATAAACAGAGTCCTGTTTTGCTGATTTACACCCTGATAGCACATGGCCCACAGGTAACGAACACGGCACATCCCCACATCTGCCGGTGGAAGCAGTTTGGATTGACTGACCCATAAAACTGCAAGACCTGAAGTTATCGGGCTTCACATCTACATATACACACGCAAACAACCACAGCCAGCAAGTGCTCATGGAGTAACACGATATAAGCAATAAACGCTTTCCCCCAGCAAAAGTTAGGAGGGAGATTAGATAAGGCAGCTAAAACAAACTTTAACCACCACGATAGGAGCTCAGTGGCCTGTCCTTTTACTTGGCTGAATAAGCCATGGCATAGGGAGCCCGCAGCACCAGTAGTCACCCCACTATACTGGTTTCCCATTGGGCGCAGATGGCCCAAATTAGCCCAGCACATTGCTTTCACAGAGTGGGGGACAATCTCACCCCCATCGTTACAAGAGAACTCTGCCTCCCTCATGAGCCCAGGGTCCAGTTAAGATTTGTCTCCCCTGGGGATGGGCCCCAGATCCCTTTTTTCCCCCTGTGGAAATGCTCCTGTTGGGAACTGGGGAGGCTGCTGGCCTCCATGGGTGTAGGGGAGAGGGAAGGAGCTCTGGTGCCATTGCTCCTCTCCCAGGTGGTGCAATACAGCTCCCGCGACTACATTGCACAACCCAACCCCGCTCCCTCCCACCTTCCCAGCAAAAAATCACAGTTGAAATTGCCCCAGGAGCCTCTCTCCTTCTCTCTCCGATGGCACCAAGAAAGCAGGTTACCCCCTGACCGCTGACCCCCGGGGGTGGGACTGACGGAGGCACAGGCGGGTGCCTGCCCCCGCTACACGCCACAGGGCAGCGTTTGCTTCCCATCGTCCCAATTCATGCCTTCACATCGCGGGGACGTGAGCAGCCACTACATTCCCATTCTGCCCAGCAGACTTCAGTGTCAATTGCATGCTTTGGGCAAAAATAACAATTGGAAAAAATAATTGCATTTATCATGTTGGCGACTCGGCCGGCTACATAAGAATGTTACATAGCAAAACCGCAGAGTTCAGCCTGTTTCCACACAGGCAGCAGAACAATGACTGGCAGGAGTCCCCTGACATCAGACATTCGTCTTTAACTCAAGCGATTCTTCCACCAACATCTTCAATCCACCAACCTGGGATGCCACAGCAGCCCAGCCTGCAGGTGACCCTGAAGCTGATGGAGACACTGCCAGCCAGAAGATGACTTCCAACAATGACTAAGCAGGCAGGAACACCACAACAGACTTATTCCACTATTTTGTCAATAGAGGCTTGGAAAGACGTAGGATTAAACTTTGCAAACGACACCACGATTCACAGGAAATTAAACATCCCATGCTACAGGCAGTGATGGGTGACAGATTATGGAAGAGGCAAATGATGGCTCTTCCAGCATCACCGCAGATGACACAGATAGGTGATTTTCAGCCTTGCCTCTTAGAGTGACTTTTTGCCCTGTGCGGCACTACATGGTGTTTCTGCTTAGATTTACCTTCTTTGCTTAGCTTAACTCTGCTCCTGTGTAACCTGGCCACTAACTTGTACACTACTTTCTTGCATAACTCAGCTCATCAGAACGTGCTACTAACCTGTTTGCTGATACGTAGAGGGATTTAAGATAATGCAGTTCCCATCTCAAAGAGTCCAGGTAAGAAAAGCAACTAAGAGCCCAATGTTAGGAAAGGCTCCATCTCTTCTACCTGATGGCTGCCCAAAAAGTCCTGCCTACCCTCTTAGACTGTAGTTACTGGGCACCCACTCTGAAAGTTATATTTGTTCAGTGATCCAACCAGAAACCAGTTCACCAAAACAGAGTCTGCCTGAGCACCAAGCAAACCCAGCTCCTCAACTGCTTGCACGGTCACTTCATCCAACACAAGAGACAAGACAGGGAGGGAAGGGGAAGAGCAATGCTGCCCCTTTTGGATGCAGTGCCCAGCTAGATGGGTTAGCCAGAACATGAATTTCTTCCCAAAAGCATTGTAAGCAAATGTAAGTTAAAATAGGTCCCTCTTGGATACAGTGTTCAATGTCTTTTGACTCTATGGTGTGTAAATTATGTCAGTTGTAGACTCCCTTGGACCTCATCGTATTGGCATAAAAACAACCAAATTAATCTGCCTGAGGCGTTCCTCTGCTCACAAGATATAAACAGTTGGCAGTGACTGATCTGCCACTTGTCAATGCATTCTCCTAGCATGATCCTGCAAAATAAAACTAATTTTGAGATGTTGGGTTCTTAATCGAGGAAGTTGTACTACATTGAATTAAAAACGGCTTTTGTTTTGGTTTTTTTTTCCACCATTGTGTGTAGACCAGGATAAAAAGTATTTAAGAACTCTAGGGGTAGTTCTACCTTCCCAAAACCATTTGCACTTTTGATACCTACTTCAACATGAGTAGGTCTTGAGCTTTTACTAACACGCAGATGTCACTCACCCATCTAGCAATGCTGGTTTAATCCTGCTGAGATACTGATCCTCTGTAGGTAGGTATTCCATGAGCTACTTAGCCTGGCCAAGGTTCCCAGATGACACAAGTTAATTCCTGATGAAGCAAACTCCTGGAAGCCTTAAGTTGAAGCCTTTCTCTCCATCTGAATGCCTCCATGCTCAACTTCCAGTGTCTGCACAGTGGTCTGCTAGACAAAAAAAATCATAGCATCAACTTCACTCCTCACAAATGCAAACCAGGACCAACTCTATTCTCACCTTTGCTCTGGTGGTTCAATACACAGGGTCACTCAGAGCTTTGCCACCCCTACAAAACTTTCCTGGCTCTTCCCTGAACCCTCTCCAATATATTGATTCCTACTTGCCATAGCAGCACTGGCACCAGGAACAAATGTATTTGAGACCCTCTTCTGCTCCTTCTACTATAAAGTGTCTTCCTGCTCACTTACAGCCCAGCACTTGGACCATCCATTCAGCTGAAGAAGCTTCCCCTAAAGCTTCTTCAGCATCCTGATTCTTGGAGTCTGCTGTCCTCTAAATGCAGCTTTTATTTTTTGTTCTTGCATTCACCTGCACCCCTGTATTTGTTGTTTGCTTGAGCCTGGCTCCCCAAGCGCTCTGTTTTCCTCCCTATCAGTGACCTCTTCTCTTCATTATTTACTGCGTCCTGGCTTGTTACACCATCAGCAGACCACATCACTGGTGATTTTATATTTTCTTCCATGTCATTGATAAAGATATTAAATGCAAGAACACTGGAGGGACTTTGCTGCAAACACAGCTGGCAGATGATTTACAGTTACATTTGGAGACCTGTCAGGGAGCCAGGTTTTAATCCATTTAGTGCACACCCTCTTGATTTTATACTGCTCTAGATCCTTAATCAAAATGTCATATGGTACCCAGTCAAATGTCTCACACAAGTCTTGTACACTACTATCACTTCTATCAACTAAACCAAAGAGAGACATCACATTCTATTTTCCATGAACTCATGCTGATTGGCATTAATTACAATTTTCTTCCTTTAATTACTCGTGGACTCCCATGAACAAGGACTAACTTGTACCACCCAGCGCACCACTAACAGTGTACCTCTGACTCATCCTTGGCCACAGAGCACATGTATTTTGAGAACAACAATCCTGAAAAACCTAAAGCTGGAGCTGGGTGCAAGCAAAGTTGGCCACCATCTGAAGTGGCACGATATGGGGAAAAATATGGAAAAAATCATGGTCTCAGAATCATTGGATGGTTCAGGCTGAAAAGGACCTTAAAGATCATCGAGTTCCAACTCCCCTGCCCTGACACCCTCACAGCACAGAATTTCTTCCTGATATCTAATCTAAATATCCCCTCTTTCAGTTTAAAACCATTGCCCCTCCTCTCATTGCTACACTCCCTGGTAAAGAGTCCCTCCCCATCTGTCTTGCACGTCCCCTTTAGGTATTGGAAGGTCATTAAAAGATCCTGCTGAAGGCTGGAAGGGCAGGTGAGGTCCAGACACTAAAGAAAGATGTGAATAGTGGCTCTGGCAGACAGGGGAATGGGTCATTACCAGTCTTTGAGATAGCACTGAGATCCACACTGAAATCACCTCTGCAGGTGAAAACTTAAATGTGGTCAGGAGAGTCTTCTTCATGGGAGCATGCGTGATAAAAAATGCAAAGAGGCCAAAACTGTTTATTCAGCATATAAAGGAGACTGAAGTATGCTTCTAGCAATAACAGAGTGGATATTATCTTGCTATCACAGCTATTTGGTTTTGTTCCTTGAAGGTTGGAAGTAATTCATTAGTTCCTGCCTGAGTCAATGCCCTGGTTCTTTCAACTCTGCAAGTGAAGTCTAGAGATCAGTCCCACAGCACGTACCTCTAGTGCTGAAACTTCTGTAATCCCAGGTTGTTCCTTGTTTTGTTGTTTGTTTGGTTGTTTTTTTTTTTAATAAACTGCAAATCATTGTCTAAGTGCTCCAAGTGGAAGTAATTCTTCACTAAGGAACTATGGAGAATAGAAGGAAACAAGAATTTTGCTTCAAACATCCCAAACATGTTGGTTTTCATTTTGATGTAGCTGGTATTTTTAAAAAATTTGGAGCAGAACAAAAGTTTTTGTTTGACTCAAGACTACTTTTGAGGGAGATACTATTTTTTTCCCTCTTAATGATTTTAAATCTGAAGGAAATTTCTAGGCAAAAATCTTTCATGTTTTGTGGGAGAAAGACAGAAAATCTAAGTTGAGGTCCTTCCAACACAATAGCTCAGACACATCAAGATGTAGTCACTAAACATTTCAGCATCACTAAAACTGCACGTAATTATTTCCTACATATGTTTTAGCTGAAGGATTTTTGCAGTCTCCAGTCTTGGACAGTTACTGCTGGAATTCACCAGTAGTCTGTCTCATTTAGGTTGTGTAATCTTTAGTCAAGAGTAGACATGAAAATGTCATTACTACAACAACAACAGAAAAATCCTGTAAGTAGACCTGCTTGGATGAAATAGAAATATCCAATGTAACTACCTAGAAAGCCCTTTTGAAGTTTGACCTTAGCAGTCCCATACATCCAAGCATGAGAAGCAGAAGAGCATGGAGGATATAAGTCTGGATCTCCCCAGACAGGACTATTCTCTGATTTTTTTGCGTGTGTTTGTTTTTTTTTTTTTTTTTTTTTTTGTTGTTGTTTTTCCACTTGTCCAACACTGAAGAAAATGACTGGGTTGGACAGTGGAGATGTTTCCCTGCTTAGGGCTGATTATACACGGGCTCTTCTATGTCCCAGGCAACAACACAGCAGACAGTGGTTTTCAGCTGTAAGAGACTCTCTGGCCCTGCATATTTTATCTTTCCTCCACTTAAGGAGAAATCTTGGCAGAATGTGCTGGAAAAACACAAAGGATATTGTAATCTTGGGGTTAATGGCTACACTGCTGAAGACTTTGCAGAGACTTTGAGTTGTCTCATTAACGAGCCAGAGAGCTGTGTTGGCATTAGATGTCACCTATGCATTTTTAGAAATCCCCAACATCAATAAATCTCAGCAACCATCCCCTCACTGCAGCCCAAGAGCCTGCAAGGGTGCTAATCCCTGGCCAACATTCACTTGACTAAATTATTTTTAAAAGATGATGCAGCTAATACTGCTTATTCCAGAGAATCCTGCATTGTTTTCCTTACAAATTGCTCCTCCAAAAGGATAAAAGCTACAGCTTCTCACTTTCCACTCCAAAATAACCCTTCTCGGCTGGAGCAGCAGTCTGTGAACTTCCCTGGGAAAAGTGAGATGCATCTGGTGAGTCACAGCCTGGTCCCCAACCACAGCAGAGTCTGGTGCTACTGGTCGGTGTGACAGCCCGGGGGTGGCCGTGCCATCGCTCTTTGTGCTGTGCCTTGTGTTTATGGCCTTATCCCTCCGTGTGGATAAGGATGTCCCTCTCGCTGGTGGTGCTGGGGGAGCAGGAGCGGGGCCGCGCAGGAGTCAGCAGCATTGAAGGGCTCTGCGCTGGCAGAACAATGGGTTTGCTCCGGGCACAGCTACTGACTTTTAACAGCTCTTTGCCAGTAACCCCATACGGGATTGCATCATGGAAAATCCTAGTGGAAAGCCAGGAACAAAGGAAAGATGTCAGGCTGCTTTTAAAAGGGACATGTTCTCGGGGCAGACGAAGCCCTTTGGTGGCCAGGGTGGAAAGGGTCAGCCAGAGGAACCTGGGCTCCCTTAGACACGGGAGGCAAATCTGGAGACATACACCAGAGAGGGGAGTTGGAGAAAAGGGCAATGCTCTGGAGGTGGCAGATTTGCCTTCCTCTGTGGCGCTCGTGCATTGTCTGGGGATGAAGTGCGTGTGTCTGTGTGGAAAAAATTCCTATGCAGACGCTGTGTCCCTTTATTGAATTGTCCCCATGGTCCCCAAAGTGTCTGGAGTGCCCATCAGGACAGAGAATGCGACAATGCCCATAAGCTACTGAGCTCTCATCTCTGATCCAACACCCCCAGAAAGGGAGCCAGGCGAGGAACGTGTGTCCCTGAGAGCCAGGGCTGGGGACACTGCCTGGACTCTGTCCAGGCTCGGCTAGCTGGAAAGCACCCAGGGCTGGTTTTATAATGGCATGTGACACCATGCCCAAGGAAGAACACAGGCAGAGCTGTGGCAGGAGGTTTAGGTCAATAGAGGTTCTGCTTTTCAATACAGAAACAAAGCAAAAGGTGCACTCAGAGCTACTGCTCCATTTCTGCAGGGATCAAAGCTGTAAACGATACTGGATTGCAAGCCTGATGAGAAACCTTTTTACAGGGGGTTAGAAAAGCAATACTGCTGTGGCAGGTATGGAAGAGAGGAGCCATGACTGCTGCCAAGAAGGATGAAACTCCCAAGGAGAGCCCACCTAAGAAGCCCTACACTGCCCAGCCATGGGCTGGTTGTGGTACACAGTAGGGGTGATGCATGACTTTGGCTCTGGTATGGTATCTAACTTATAAAGACAGACCTGCTTCCTGATGGTTTTTCTAAATATAAACTGGTCTTTCTTTAACCCTCCAGGGACAGCAAGTGGAAGGATAGTGCAGAACAGGTGTTTGAGAGACTCTGGTCCCTCCGTTGGTGTGCCACCCAAAACACTCTGTTTCTCATTGGCGAAGTGAGGCAGTGTGATGTATTTGGATTTAGATCTCATGGCAAGAGGAAGGACACTTGGGTACCTTGCACAGCAAGGAAGCAGTGGAGGTTGTAAGCAAGCCTGGAAACCCAGCACATTTGCATTCTCATTAGCTATACAGAAAACAGCTAGGAAGATTTTTTGGCAATGACGCTTGCCATTGACTTGCTCACTTGGCTGAAAGACTGATGCCAAGGGGCAGCAAAGCAAAGCAAGAGAGCTGGCCTGGAACCAAGGGATTTTGCAGAGCTCTCATTTTGCATTCATTGCCCTAAGTCCAGGGGTCTTAAGTGCTGTCAGTTTTAGGGCATGCGTGAGAAACTGGATTGCAAAAGGCGCTCTTCTTCGCTATTTGCATACGGGCCTTTCTACCTTTCCCTTCCGCTCCATCTTTGGCCAATAGGTCTGGATTTTGGACAGGAAATCCCTCCAAAACTCCCACTTGGGAGGCTTGTGAGCCTATGGGGCTGGCTGGCTGGAGCAGGGAGCGGAGCTGGGGTTGGCCCTGCTCCGGCAGCACGGTCATTCCCGCAGTGCCCGGCCAGCTCTCACTGCTGCTGGCTGCGACGGCTCCGCTGCAGCTCCAAATTGCAGGAGAGCATCAGCAAGGCCAGCTCTTCCCTCGACCAGCCCATGCTGGACCCTGCTCCCTGCAGCCCCTTAGTCTTGGAAATACTGGCAGCGCCGTTGGATGATAAATCTCTCATTTGCGTGAGAGCCCCAGCACGTATCGGATCTCTCAATCACCCTGTCCCCATCACCTCCAAAGATGACAGCTCCACCTCAAGGAACACACACTGTGCTCGGGGACACTACTGCCCCACTGCAAACACCATGGAGTAAAAGCAGTCCACCACAGAGTGCAAGAGGACTAGGAACACTGCTGCTTTTACTATATTGTGGCATTATGGGGGATTTTGCCTATTAAGGTCTGTTACTATAGGTTGCAAGAATAAGCATACTTTTTGTCTTACTGCCCTGAGAAATCTTGACAAAAAGAATTGGAAAAGAGTGAAACTGATGTCAGCTGGGAAGAGAGACCCTTCTCCCAGCAGCTTCATTTAAAGCTTGGAGTTGTCTATGCACCTTGGAAACTATTCCCCCCTCCGCCTCAACTATCCATTCAAACAAATGGCTCGAATTTGGTCTTTCATTCACGTGCTTTTTATGTTTGCTTTACCAATAATATTCTAACAAAGGCATTTACTGTCAGGAACATTTACAGAAGTGGCAAATAATAGAGACCTCAAACATGGCAATTCAGACCCGAATCTGGTTCTGAAAGTCACGTACTAGTATTTAAGAGAAGAAACAATGCCGTGTGAATGTTCACCCAAGCCAAAGTCACCAGCACAGCTGAGATCTCAACCATTCAGTAGCAACGGGTTCATTATGAAGATATATTGCCTGAATTATTTCTAGATGTTATTCAGAGAATTATTTCAAATAATTAATATATGTAAGAAAATTAAGGCTCTGAACAGAAGAATTGAACTTGTCACATTAGAGATTAATAAATGCCCTGCAACTATTCACTGCCCTGCTTTTGGATACGCTAATTGCACCAGATCCAATCTTTAACCCCATTGGGGCTGAAGGAAACATTCTCCCGTGGCTTTGCTCGCTGTGGCTTGGGACACAATCCCTGGGGACACCATCCCTCTTCTCTGTAGGGGGACTGTGGCCTTACCTCAATGGGTGCTCTGTGGGAGCAGGAGACTCACAGTTTTAACTTTCACTCACCTCGGGGTCATTCCCGTGGTCTTCAGTGGAGCCGTTACACCTCTGTGCACAGGAGAAGAATTGCACCAGGTTTAATCTTATCCCCGGGTCATTGTTTCAGCATCTCCGAGGAGGTGCAGGAAACGCGGTGAGCGGAGGGAGGTGCTGGCAGGAGCAGGCAGGACCCGGTGCTCTGTGGCTGGCCGGTGGGGACAGACGGGTAGCAGTTCTCCCAAAACCAGGGCAGGCTGGAGCCAGGGCTCGGCACTCCAAGGAACACGAGAGTCTCGATGCTATTTGTGCTGGTCTCAGGAAGAGAAAAGTGAGCACGGGCGACATGTCCAAGCATAGAAGATGCGGGAAGAAGCAAATCCAGAAACTGAAATCCCCAATTTTGTGCCCTCGCAGATGAACGCCATGTCCCTGCAGTGCATGCCATCGGTGGCCTCAGACCATCACTAGCCACGTCCCCTCCCTCCTCTGCCCTAGAATGGGGTTGGAAAGGGCAGGTGCAAGGCTGCAGGGTGGTGGCAAGCACTGCACATCCACAGCATCCATCTGTTTTGGTAACACCTTCACCAAGTGGGTTTTTTGGTTGGTTTTGTACCTTCAGTACCTTACAGACAACAGAAACTGGTGTAGGTTTTTGTGCCCACGGTGGAGTATACGAACCCACCAACCTGTGTTTGCACCACAGGTGACTTGTGTCCCACAGCTCCTGTCTTTCACAGTCACAAAATGGCATCTCCATTCCTGGATGAGCAACCTTGCCCTGGGATCCCTCCAGCATGTCCGATGAAGCTCAAGGAGTAAGGGCACAGGATCAGGCTCCAGGTGAAGAAGAACAGATATATAGAGACACAGATATATAAGACAAGAAGGATAACTAAAGGAAGAGACAAGTTTACATGGAAGTTGCTAAATAGGTAACTTGTTATCTGCATTGTGGCCAGGACATTCATTGTTCCTTGTCCTGCTGTTGCCAAGGGCTTGATGCCTGCTCCTGTGAGCCCAGAGCGGCTTAACTTGACTGAGGGCAAGATCGAGCACTGAGCAGGTCTGGGTTTTAGTTAGCAACAGAGGTCAGTTTGGGGAAAGAGTCTGCACACGAAGGGTTTGAAGAAAGATTTGGGTAATGAAGGGGCCCAGGGGTCATAGTGAGTTCTTTGAGAAGACCCTGGCCATACAGCTCACGGCCCAGAAGCATCCCGGCTGCCCTGAGAAAAAACTGAGCCCAAAGAGCCAGAAAAACTTTTCTACCATCAATTGCACCAACAATCAACACCAAAAAAAAAGTAATACCAATAACTGGGAGGATCTGAAAGAGGTTCTTTGCTTCCCCCCCCTACCCCCCCTCCCTTTTTTATTTGCTTGAGTGACAGAGGATTTAAATGCAAAGTGGATCTAATGCACACCCTGAAGTCGGCTGGCAGTATGCAAATGACCTGTCAGATTAAAATCTGAATGAAAGAGATAACAAGCTTATCTTCATAACAAAAGACTCTTACGGGCAAACTATTTGACGCAGTGTTGATGTTTGTTTTAACCCGTGGACTTTGGACAGTGCAATATTTCAGGGGCTGCGCTCCCCTCTGCTCCCTACACTCACACGCGTGTGTGTGTGTTTGTGTTTGCACTGGCAACAAAAGGCAAGTGCTATGATAATAAGAAGGAGGGGGTAAAGCAAAAAAAAAAAAAGCCTAGTGAGGGCTCTAACAGTTGATTTCAAAGTCTTTTTTTTTTTGGGGGGGGGCACTCTGTAGAGCCAGAGACAAACAAACCAGCAATAGGTCAACTCACGCTTGCGACCAGCTCTACAGCTGCAGGGAGAATAAGCAAACACAGCAGCAGGAGAAAGAATTAAAGGAGGGGGGCTGGGGGGGCGAGGCGGACGATTTATTCTTCTGGCACGTGCAGAGGGGCTGGGGATGGATCAGCTGTATTTATTCTGTGAAAAGGGGAAAGAAAAGGAGGCAAAAGAGCAAAGCAAGTTTCATCGCACCAGAGAAAACAAAGATTTTCAATAAACTCCCCATCGCCACCCGCTCCCTGCAAAAAGGGGGAGAGGGGAAAAATATAAAAAACAAGCTGCAGGTGTTTGCGAGGGGTCTGTATAGAAGCCACGTGGGGAATTAGCAACTGAGGCAAGTTGCCTTTGGAAAAGGAATCTGCCCTGAATAGATTTGCATTTCTTAATTTGGGGATCATCAGCAAACAAGAGCCAGAGAAAGCACCCCTCTCGCAGCAGCACCGGGGGCTTCAAAGTGAGGAGGGACGTGTGCTGGGGAGGCCTGCAAGGCAGCCGGGATGGCTATTCAGGCTGGCAGGGCTCCCGCTGGGGCTGCGCTCCTTCCACGCTGGCGCTGACTGGACCCCCAGCCCCGAGTCCCTCTGGCCACCCCGTTTTATCCTCCGATACAATGAGGAGCATGCGAGCATTAAAGACCACGTTCCTCGCCCAGAGGAACCGCCACCAAATCCTCCCCTTTCAGACCCTTCCCAATCCTCTAAACTCCCTCGGTTAATGCCCCGCTGCTCTGCTCTCTGCCTGCTGGGAAGTGAAAGCCCATTGAGAGGGAGAGAGTCTTCTTCCAGAGCCCTCCAGTCAGTCCTCCAGTCACCAAGTAGAATTTACAAGCTTTTCCACACACTGCCATTCACCACGACGATCCCTTTGCTGCAGGGAACAACAGAGATGTGCTCATGCCACAAGGACAGCAGCAGGAGCAGAACCCCAGCCCTGAACCCCTTGGCAGGGTCTGGCTTCGTGCCCTTGCACACAGGCTCACTGTCCTTGTTTCCCTGACTCATGCTTGGCTTGGTCCAGCTGGGCTGGAGCCTGTACATGCACCAAGAAACCAAGGCATTGCCACCAAACCAAGTGCTCTCCACCCAGAGTAGCAATGAGTCCTGGCTGCATCTCATACACAAACACTTTACTAATGTCCACATGAAAACTTTTCTCCTTCCACTTGGTTTCAGTGTTTTAGAAACCAGCTCTGCAAAATGTGTTCTATGGTCCATGGAGACACTCCAAATTCATCAAACTGTAGTCATCCCCAGCACCCCCCCACTTCCTCTCCCTCCAAGGTACATAAGTACCTTGCTCATCCAATAAAGTCAAAATAAGCACAACTACAAATCCAAAAAGACCATGACATTTGTCAAGTAGCTTTGGTACTTTTGTACTAAAGCGTGGAAGTCCTGGAGACAGAAGAGAGGTTCACCAAAGTCCCACTTACTTTACAGCTTTACCTCCCTCACAGCCATTCCTTGAATGAACATCAACCAACACTCTTCAAACCCAAATGATACATGGGCTAAAATGTTCTGTGGCGTTCAGCAATTTGGACTGTCACCTCTCACACAGCACTCATTGGGTTGACCTGGGCAACCTGATACTAAAAGCGTGAGGAGTCTCTGCCAAGATTCATCACAGCACGTACTCAGGCATACTCACAGTGGAAAAGAGAACAGATCCCACAAAGATCAGACAGTGACTTACCATGAAAACACACACTGAGATCTGATGCTTTGTCCACTACATGATCCTGTGAGGAAGCACAGACCAATCATGTATCATTTGCAATGAAGCAGGAGGCTTTCTCCTGCTTGTTCAGAGCAGAAAGGATCTGAGATACGTCCCGTCCTAATATCAACTGTAACCGACAGCAAATAATGAGCTCCCTGGATAACTGAAGAATGAGATGAGATTCCAGGACTGCAACCTCCAGAAGGACAGAGGAGGGCTGGATAAGCCCTGATTTATGTAGGATGTTGGCAGGAGCATATTTAAAGTGTTGGCATGCTCCACAACAGGAGACATGGTGTCTTTACTGCTTGGCTGGGGAAAAAGACACACCAGTGCCAATGCAATTGTTCAAGACCTATTTCAGTTTATGTACAGTATGTAAATACAACACTCCATGAATGGCCAGTGTGGGGCTGAGGAGCAGTGCATAAGGACAGTCTGCACGGAACATCTTCCCACAGGTGCTCTGCAGTGCTCCCCAGGCTCAGTCCCACGCTACAAAGATGTACCTGCTCTAAAATGCTCTGTGGGAGAAAGGCTGGAAGGGAAACCTCAAACGCAGTTGTCTTGGATGAGATTGCAGACCATGAAACCACTAGCCAGAAAGAGCCCTCCAGGGCAGGTCACTGTGCTCCATGAAACAGCCTTTCAGCCCTGGAAGGGAAAAGCAGAAAAGAAATGTTACATAGATTTTAAATCAATGAAGGGGGGATTTGGGTGCTGTAGAACTTATCTATTAGGTCCTTCCCAATCCCGCTCAACAGCTCTTGCTGGTCATGAGATGGGACTCCAGCAGATAAACCTGCAAACACAGGTTTGTGTGAACAAACAGAACAAGAACAGCTTGAGTGAAGCAAGCGAGAGATGTAAATCACAGCCTTTAGACAAACAGCTTCGCAAAAAGAGAAAAACCCCGTCCAACCAGCAGGTCCTTTTTGTAATGATGTTATTGGGCTCTAGTGTTCTAGGGCTGCTTTGTACTTGGAGTTGAAAAATTAGTTTGATCCACAGAACTCACCACATGAGTGCAAAGGCAGCAGCTTGCAGTAACAGACCTGTATCCTCAAAAACCTTAATCTGGCCGAGAAGTAGAAGAGCAGATCAAATAGCTTGGGAGGAGTAATGGATGCAACAACTCTCACCAACTCCTATGGCTATGGAGCATCTATGTGTGCATTGTGATTCCTTCAAATTTATTTAAGGTTGTTCCCTACTCCCACTCATACTGTGGCTATTGCTGCACTGCTTATCTGTGACTGGGGGCAGCACCATCACATGAAACGGCTTCTAAACTGGATAAGCAGAACTCCCTCTCAATTTTGGGGGAAGGGGTGAGTACTCACCCATATCAAATCTACTTGGCACAAACGCTAAATGCCAGTGAAATGTGCTGGCACAAAGAGACGTAGGAACCAGACAAGGGCAAGAATGCAGCCGAAGGGCCTGGTGTAAAAATCAAATTTCCAGTCCTAGAACACTTGCCGCGGTATTTTCCACATTCCAGGAAACAGCTCTGCTGGGCTCTCTCTCCCACACCTAGGTTTTCATGGCTGGCTTGAGAGAACAACCTTGCGGCACTACCACCTCCTGTGTTGTTTTCATGATGCTTATAATGCACCAGGTTTTTCCTACAGCTTCAGTTTTGGCTCCCAGAGGCATCTGATGAGATGAAACCAGAGCCGAGGAGCGCTCACACAACCTGTCACCTGGGTGCCTAGCTTTGGGATGGTGGTCTCTAAATGCTCCTTCCAGAGGAGTGTACCCAAATTCAGGAGAGGACCTTCTCCGCTTGGGTACCTAAGACAGTGTCGTAAGGTGAGCAGCACAAATAGCCTCACATTCCTCAGCTGGAAAAATGAGTATCTGGCCTTCATAGCTTTGGAGGAAGCCTGAAAACGCAATTTTTAAGCATCCTACTACTTTCAAACACAAAAAGCAGGCAAAAACCTCCAACAATTCAATCAACCTGTCAAAAACTTTCTCGTTTGCAAGCCAAGGTCATTGGTTTGGCTAATGTATTGGCTTGTAACCTCTAAATCTTGGACAGTGCCACAGCAAGGAAATAATACATTTTTAGTGACTCAGCCTGAGAATTTGGGGAAAACATAGTCCACTGTCTTCTGAACAGGAATCCTAGAATATTCACTGCCAAAATTAAACCTGGAAAAAAGAAATCAATAGGAATGTTCTGAAAATTTAGACTCTGGTTGTAGAAGGCTATCTTTGTTATGGTATTTCCAACAGTACGAATAACGAGAGTTTAAGCAGCATGTCTGATCAGTCACAGGTCCGTTGGGACATGCACTCACTAAACAGAGACATCCCCAGGCAGCACAGCTCTGCAGTATTTAGGGCTCATTCTCACCATTTGGGGCTCCTCCAGACCAAGACCTTGCCAAGCAGTCCCAAATCCCTCCTGCTGAACCTCTGTTCAAGGCAAGAATTACCCTTAAAACAGGAACTTTTTGGTTAAGGTCAATCCCAACTCCACTAAAATCAACACCAAAGTTCCATCTGACTTAATTAGGGTCAGCATGTCATGCCATCATGCTTGTTAAAGGCCTTTAGAGTTCCTTACTCAATTTTAGCGCTATATAAACAGCATTAAGCCATGAACACAGCATTTCTGCCCTTCTTCTCCTTTACATCATTTGCTTGTTAGTGGTTTTGGTTTTAAGAAATAGCAGAGAGGAAAAATCTGTGTGCTAGTTAAGCCTATAGGGCACATGAGACAGAACTTCCCTTGTGCTGGGTATTCACTTTTGGTCTTTTCTCAGCAATAAATCCAACCAGCAGGATCCTCAGCTGGCATGACTCAACACAGCTCATTTGAACTCGTACAGTGACACACTGCTTTTCTGCAGCAGAAATCCTGGCCCCATCTACATAAGCAAGAGACTGCGTTTACTCCAGAAAGGTAAGATAATATCTAGAGAGACGACACTACCAAAATAAGGGTGGGAGGGTAAAGTCAGACAGTTGAAACAAGGCAGACTGTCTGTGACAAGCCAGAATTATTATATATTTTTAATTATTTTTTTTTTTTTTAAAGGAAACGACTCCACTGATTGGAAATCTCTTTCTGGACACTGGCAGGCAGTTTGAGACCAGAGTTCACATTTGCAGAGCCCACATAGAGAGCCCTTGAAGTTTTTGGCTTCATCCAAAAGGACTTTTAAACTGAGTTGCTTCCAACCAGGTTTTTTTTTTTTTCTTTTTTTTTTTTTTTAAGAAACGAACATTCTGGAGCATCCTGCTCCATCAGTTACCAAGCTACCAAATCTTAACTCATGAGGCACACCATCTTCTTCCAGCCCTTAGCTGACTGGGCAAAAAGTGCTGCTGCTGTGTGTGCTTAAACTCCATCAACTGAAGATCCTTTGGGCTGTTCTCCCATGACACTTGTGCACCAGGAACATCTACCTGCCGGCACCACACTGTGGGAGTTCTCGGCTCCCTCCCCATGTCCTCCACCACTATGATGACTTTCCTCACCCACAAACCTCCAGTACCACCCCATGCCTCAGTTTCCCTGGCTATAAAGCCCACAAAAAAGAAACTTCCATGTTTTTTCTTCAAATTGTTAGAATTTCTTCCTTTTACGATAGCAATGAACAGTCAGAGCCAAGATTAAAACCACACAGTAAAAATATATACAGTAAAAGGTAGTTCTGCTCCAGACACAGCATTGAACATGGACTGCGATCAATTTGAACTGGGTCTGTCCATGTTTTTTGCCAAAGCATCAGCACTTTGTAAATTATACTGTAATTCTCTGCTTCATAGAGTTGTTTTAAATCCTTGGTCATTTCAGATCTTGTATGGAATAGCAGTATGAATATCAGCACTTCCCGTGTGAGGCAGTTCTATACTGTTGAAGTGGAGCACATGCGAATAGGCTTACAAGTATTTTACCTGTAGCTTCCAACCCATCGTGCCATTTACAGTCAACGCGTATTTCCCTGCCTCAGTTACACAAGGATAGTGGTCAGAAGAAGGTTGGTGGCAACTTAGAAATAGCTAATACACAAATCCAGAGATAAAGAGCTTTATGAAATAAAAAAAAAAAACAAAACAAAACAATACAGAAAATCCCCTTGCATTCCTGAATCATCAGGAATTGACTGACTTATACTCTTGGCCATTTAAGTATGAAATAAATAAAGACGATGTTGTTCATTTTGTGCGTGTGTCTAATCCCACATTCTCAATCCAAATGCATTTAACCTTGTCCCTTTAAAGGAGCTCTAGACAATCAGAATCATCTTTACAGAAGACTGCGCCTGCTTTTAAATTAGCTTTTTAAAAAGCAGCCATTCTCTCTTTCCCCTTTTCCAATTCCCATTCATGCTCAGCACAGATAAACACAGGCAGGCTACAGCTAGGAGCCCTCCGAAAGTTTAAATGGAAACCATGCTTCAGAAGAGCAGTGCTTTTCCCTCACAGCAAGTACATACTTTGCTGCCTGCCCAAGACCATCAGAGATTTTGTTTAAGTGTGTCAACAGCCTCTCAAATCACAAAAGTTTAGACAAACCAGCTTGTAGAACAACTACACTAGTCTGTAGGACCACTCATAACTCACCTGGGGGGATGGTTTTATACTTCTGTAATACCACAGAAAACACCTCATTACCTCAGAAACATTCCTATCAGGTGCAGGTCAAAGCTAGTTAACCTAATTTCTGCCTATCCTGGCTTTACATCCAAGCGTTGGGTCCAGCTCCCAGCCACACAGGGAGTCGTTCATGACACTGACCTCTGTGTGAAGCACTAACTTGGGAACTGGTGCAGAATTTGACCTGTGGCATTTGTTAATAACCTCCTTATTAATCATCTTTGTCACTTCTCCAGTGCTTCCCATCTGTGGATCCGGAAGCCCTTTGCGAGCTGCGGTGAACGAAAGCGATGGTGTGAGTTAAGAAGGGTATCTCCATCTTACAGCTGGGAACAGAGGAATACACAGGGCTGCGTAATTAATGCTCAGGAGACACAGGATCCGGGCAGAACATGTTCCCACAGCCACAGATAAGTCTCACCAACGCATAAAATGTGCTCCCACCTCCATCCTGCAGGTACCGGGAAACGTCCTCCCATCGTGGGGCTGTGGTGTGGGAAAGGAGCCTGCAGTGCTCCGAGGCTGAAATCCATACAGAAAAACAGCCATTTTCATGGTCAAGGATAGCATGTGCTTTGTGGGGGAATCGCAGCAGAGAAACCATCAGGGAGAAAGTTTACATCCTGCAAATGCAGGAATTGAACCACCCTGACCCACACCAGGGCTGGGTAACAGCAGGCTCAAACGGAATCGCTGTTGTGTGGGTGAGATGGGGCTCAAGTCCCAGCAGAGATGGTGCCTGGCTTAAGCACAGGGTTCATGTCCTACTTACGGGGTAGTTCAGCTCAGGCAAGCACTGCCAAGCAGCTCTGCTCCCAGCGACACTGCCATGGATGAGTATTCCGTGGGGAAGGATGTGCCTTTGGTGACATGAGCAAGGAGACAGCAGCCCAGACACCTGGGGCCAGGATCCCTCCTGGGGTCTGTCTCTGAAGCCCCTGAGCCAGTGGGTTTGAGCTGGAGCCTTAGACAGACACAGATAAAAGGAAACTTTACACCTGAGTTTGTAATCCCAATTTTGCCCCACTGAGATGGGGCAATGCTTCCCATCCTAACCCCTTTCAGTCCCTCATAGCTTTGGAAAATAAGCGTTATGCACTTGACCTATTCCGTCCTCGTGTACAACAGCCGAGCAAGATCCACAGGGTGAGGTATTCATTTTTATTAGACCAGCTGGAAGCACTGGAAGGGAAAAAACAGACAAGTTAGTAATACTCAAGCTCCTCTTCAAACAGTGCGTGTAAGAATATTCCACACTGCGGTCTGCAACTGAATTTTCTGCTCATTTAATAATATCCTAAGCAGATTTCCTACAATCTTAATTGAGCATTCATTTATATGTCCCAGGCAAAGTGTCCCACAAGTCAGCCACAAGAAAAGTGCGGAAGGAGCCCTTGGTGGTCACACATTACACTGCACAAAACCCTACTGGGAGTGGGGAAATAAAAAAAACCTTCTTACATAATAATGTAAAAATGGCTTTTCAAATGAAAATGCTTTTTTGAACAGAAACTTTTCAGTTATATAGTGCTGCCTTTTCAACCCAAAAAGGTAAACCTGAAATTTAGAGCTATTTTTCAGTACCAGTTCTGGTTTTTAAGCAATAATTGGTCTTCAGTACCAAAAAAAAAAAAAAAGTAAGTCTGCCTTTTCCTTCTTCTGAAGCATTGAGAAAATAAACATCCTTTTAAACTTTTAGGGCAAACTCAATATCTTCCTCCCCCCTCTCCCCCGCCCCCCCCAGCTGCAGTTTCCAGTACAACACATTTTTAAAATGGGAAAAAAAGCATCAGCATACTTCAGTGATGTGTATTTCCAGTAATGCTGGCTTTGCAGTTAACCTTGGTAGCCTCAAACCGCCGCTTGGGCAAGCCCAGGCTGCAGAGAACTGGCGTTAAGAGGCACAACGCGGTACAGGACCATATATCAATGAGATTGGTCTAAGTGTTCAGATTGAAACATATATTACAAGATATGACAAGGAGGGGAAAAAAAAAGAAAAAAAGGCTCCTAATAGCTCCCTATATTTGAGAAAGGGCAGACGGTCTCACCGGGAAGACGTGGGGGAGCACGGGGCAGGGTTCCGCATCCACCTCCCGGCTCTCCCCACCGGTTGCTCCACGAGCTGCTGCTCAACGCTGCTTTAAGGTGGAATCACCCAGGAGTTTTTCCACCCTGAGAGGTACTTTTAACAAAAGCCAGCTTAGCAGAACCCCCCTTTGTGGAAAACGGGTTCAGTTGCCTATTTTTAAGGGTCACAATGACAAAAAGCTGGGTGACTGGATGGCTTCGGCGAGCAGGGTGCCGGGGGAGAGCTGGGCTTCACGGCTGACTGCTCTCCCAGCTCGGGGGGATCCCAGCCAAGTGCACACCCTATCTCTGTATCTCGCTTTCTGCAGCGGGAAAACAAGGCTGTTTCTCAAGAGCGTTAGAGAGGCTAAATTCATAAATATTTGAAATTTGCTTTGAGATCTCCAAGGGACTGGAGAATGCAGCGTGCCAAACCATGGCAGCGCTGCGCACCTTGGAGGCATGGCGAATGTTAGCCAATTAACTGCAGATTATTACGTTTAGAGAAATTAAAATAAATCCCCGGGTTCTTACTTGCTGCAGCCAGGAGGGTGCAACGGTCCCTCTGCTGTGTAAATATCATTCCTAGCTCCATTAACAAGGGGTCCTCGTGGTGCAGAGAAGCCGAGCTACGCACCACCACCATTCAACAATTGGTTATCACCTTTTTTTTGCCCCCACCAGAGGCAGTTTGAGGAGGATGGGGGGAATACACCTCTTACCCAACCTTATTTTGAGGCTCTCATTGCCCTTCAATAGTTTGTATTGTGGGATGGGGGGGACACAGCAAACAGTGTGACCAATTAAGAACTCTATTGCCCCTGAGTATTTGCTTTCCAGCCTGCCCAGCCGTAATGGGAGCAGCGGTCAGTTTCCGAAGGACTGGATATCTCCGACTCAGGGAGCAGGAATCAGAGCCATGCAGATAAGGCTGTCATCAGAGATAACAGCAGTCAACAACCCTCAGCATCATTATCTCAGCAAAGGGAAAAAAGCAGGCAGCTCCCCTTAATATACAAAGTGTGGCGGTTATATATGTCTCCTTTACAATGATAGATGGTAAGGGATAAAGGGGGAAATCTAACAGAAAGCCTTCAAAGCCAGCCTGCTTCACATCCTCGTGCTCCCAAATTGTGAATATGTTTTCAGACAGGCAGTAAACAGCCTCCCTGCAGCCCGCACCCACGCTCGCCCAGCGAGGTGGCTTCGGCAAAACAATTTTGCTGACACGGATCTGAGCGAGGTCTGTTTTTTCTTTGCCTCTTTTTTTTTTTTTTTTCTTCCTTTGGTTAATGGAATTTCTTAAGATGGAATAATGAAGCAGTGATTGTCAAACACGCCTAACTGGAAGGCAAACAAATTGGCTGGATCAGGCCTTTTTAATTTGAAAAAAATAAATAAATAGAATAAACGTGAATTTATTTGCAATGGTTTGATTGCTCTCTGAAGCCACTACTCTGGTAAGCCCCGTTTTTACTTTATAATCAAACTCCAGGAGTATTAACAGACTCCAGCGTGTCAGCGTGCTGCGTGAGCTGCCCCGGGATGGAACAGGCTGCATCCTCCCCACGGCAGAGATGCGTCCTGTGCCACCCAACGCTTCCCCGCCACCACCCGCTGCCCCCAAACAGGGACCCGAGTGTCGGCCCCCAAACACCAGCAACAAACGTGACGCGCTGTAATTGCCCGTTTCAAACACGCCAGCCACTTTGCCAAGCCCCAGACAGGAAAGAAACACCCCAAAGAAACACCTTAATCGAAGCCCTAGGGGAAGCAGGGAAAATAAGTAAGGAAAGACGTAGGGAAAAGGAAAGTGGCAAATCCTTAAGTAAAATGTCTGGGTCTGATTTCTTCATGTGCATTTCTGAAGTGAGAAGAAGCGCACAGAAGGGCATTTAATTAAATCAAAGGGTAAAGGAGGGGGTTGCCATGCAGCTTGCTATTATGTTACAGTTCACTAAAATGAAAACTTATTTTTAAACCTCTGGTATTAATTTGAGATTATTCAGATACTTAATTAAAAGTGCAGCATGTGTTAAATATTATTTCAACAAAGATTATCATCAAAACCCTATGTAATAAGATCCTTCAATGCTTAGAGCGATATTTTATGCAAATTTTCTATGCCACCAAATGAAGGTCTCTTCAATTTTTCCCCCCCTCCTTCTTCATTTGCTGCAGCAAAATGTTCCAGGCAGGGGAAAAAAAAAAATAGTTTCTAGAATAACAAGGATACTACAGATAATGCAGTGCAACAAATAGCAGCTCGGTGGTAGTCACGTTTCTGTGCTCAGCTCCCTTCCTGATAGCACTTGGCAATAAAGGACTAGATCAAACAGGCTCCCATTAGAGCTAAAGGGCTGAATTTCGCTCCCACTGAGGTTACAGAAGGTGCAAGCCAGGAGTAAATTTGCCCTGGCAAAACCCTGCTGGAGTAAGAAAGGCAGGAGCCTTTGCACATCAGGAATGAACCAACTGTTTATACCTGGATCATATAAGATAACAAGGTTTCCAGGGCAAAGAATATGTTTTCCTGTGTGGGATTTCTCCTATGGCCTTTACTCCTGTGAACGGAGTCAGGGAAGTTGATGGGAACTAATCCTCTAAGATCAAGGTTCAGTGCTAAGTTTTCAGTATCGTTTGCACAGTTAGATGTTTTTTTCCTTCTTGACGAAAAAAAATTAATTAATTACTTGCTGTAAGTGACACTATTTTGCCCTCAAACAAGCAAATACACACACCCACACCCCCCGATCATTCAATACTTACATGGATCCCTCTCTTATACAATGGCTTCGCCAGCCCTGCCACAAGCAAACTTAGTTTATTGACTGGGGCCAGCGCTGCACTTATTCTCTAATAAGCACAGGACTGTTTCTCAAGCAAAGACTTCATTGTTTAAAGCAAATGTAATAGTCGCGAGGAGTTGCACAAACTGTTTTTAACGTGATTAAAACACCGATGCTTTAAAATATAGAAGAACTTCAAAAAGACTCATGCTTGCTACTCAGCGTATACTCAGTACACTGATTTTCTAAACACCGGGAAGGGCTTCCATTTATTAGAAGCTGCTGTCAAAATACAGGAAAAGAAACTGCTTTCAGTTTGGGGAATAGTTCAAGCCATCATCAGAAAATAGTACAAAAAAGATTCCAGAGCACCAACGATCAAATATAATATTTTCAGTGTATTCAAGAATATGCCCATATCTAACACCCCCAGGGCCACACACACACACGCAGCCTCTCTCGTGGGCTCTTCACTTCGAATTCAGGGCTGTCGTGCAGTTTGGGAGCCCGGGCTGAAATGACAAGCCATATATTCTGCTGAAATCACGAGCCCTGAAAATAGAGCAACAGAAAGCGCTGAAGCCAGATCATAGCAACTGTTACTCAGACTGCGGTCAGAGGTAAGCTGCACCAGCAAACTTGAACAAGAGCTAAAATGGAATAATAATTAAAAAAATATCAAAGTCAACAAATCAGAGCAGCAGAATGCCAGCCACGGCTTCAAGCTGAGAGCCGGGAGGGGGAATCCTCTTTGTGGGATAAAGATTATTAGCGCGTCTGTCCTCGGAACCAACGGCAGAAAAGGTGCAATAAAGAGCGTTTAAGACAAATGGAAAGCTGTGGAATTGAGGAGCAGTGCTCGTTTGCGACCATTTGCTCCGTGCCTTCGCCTGGCTGTGCTTGTGCCGCAGCAAGTTTGACGGCAAAACTCGTCCTCCAACGTGCCTGTAAAAGTTCAGAGCTGGGCACTGGTGCTGCCGATGTCGGAGGAACAAATCCACGTGGGACCTAAAAGGGTTTTGTTTTGCTTGGTTTTTTAAAGAATTGTCATAACAGGCAAAGAGAGAAGTTGAAAAAAAAGTCATAATTGTGGGCTTTTAATCCTGAATGCGCGTGTACTGAAAATAGGAGAAGCGCTGAAATAACAACCAAAAGACAATCCATCACGTAATCCACCCGTAGCTGTATCTTGAAACAAAGATCTAAGCACAACACGATATATCATCTTGGGTTTCATACGTACCCACACACAAATAAAAAAGCTACTTTTACAGGAACTTGTGCGCTCTATATACACATTTACCGGGATGCTCTTTGGGGGGGGGTGGGTGGGTATTTTTTGTGAAAGCAACACAATACTGTTGCTAGGTGTTTGGGGGGGTATTTATTTTTTTTTTAACTGTAGGGAAAGTTATCTAGGAAACCATGCCAGAAGCCTCCCCATCTGCAACTGTACCCACATAAAGGAAAAAAAAAAAAAGAGAAGAAGAGAAAGAGAGAGAAAGAGAGAGAGAAAGAGAGAGAAAGAGAG
>BJBW01006083.1:0-46562 GCA_004320125.1 Scolopax mira | reverse complement strand
AAGAGAGAAAGAGAGAAAGAGAGAAAGAGAGAAAGAAAGGGGGAAGGAACAAAAAAGGAAAAAATAAAAAGAAGGAAAAAAGAAAAAAGGAGGAAAGGAAAAAAAAGGAAAAAAGGGGAAAAAAGGAAAAAAGGGAAAAGGGAAAAAAAAAAGAAAAAAGGGAAAAAAAGGGGGGAAAAAAAGAAAAAAAAAAAGGGGGAAAAAAAAATCTAACCCCAAACCCCCTTTATTGCCGCGGACTGTTACTATGAAGAGGACAGATAAGAGAGATTTCGGTTCTTTAGGGAGCGGGGTCGGGAGGGGGGGGGGAAGGGTTGGAGCGGCCAAAGCCGGTGGCCGCGGAGCCCTGCCCGCGCGCTGCCCGCCCCGCGCGCTGCCAGCCGCAGGGGGCTGCTGCCCTCTATCGGCACCGGCGGCGCCCAGCCCTGCCCGCCGCCGGGGCCCGCTGCTGGATGACTTTTGGGACAACTCCCCCCCCCACCCCCCAAACCCCCGATGCTCCTCCCGATGTCACGGGCCGCCCCCTCTGCCCGAAGGACCACGCAGAGCCCCCGGCTCCGCGAAGCTGTTAAACAAATATGAAATGCCCCGATTTTGCCGACCCCCCCCCTCCCCACTCCCCCCCCCCCAGTCTAAACAATGCGATAATGGCAATAATAGCTCTATTCACGGCGTCGCTTTCCCAGTACCGCTCTTGTAAACTTTCACTATCTGAACTGTTAAACAAAACTCCAGGCTTTATCACCGGCCCTTTGTGCTTTATCTCACTGCTTTATGCGTGACAAAATGATCCCAAAAACGATCCGGGAAAAGAAGAGGGAGCACCAGATTCCCACAAAAGCATCTGAACAGATAATAAAAAAAATAAAATTAAAAAAAAAAATTAAAAAAACCCACACACATATATATATTGGGCTTGTGACAACCAAAATAGTGGGTGAAAAAAAAAAAAAAGAGCTAGGCAAGAGAAAAGGCACAAAAATTACACTGTAGAAGCACCATGCTTTGGTGCAGTCGTTTCTCCCGCTGGGGCTGGAAGCTGTGCCCTCACCTGGTCCCTCACAGCAGCTACCAACACAAGCGGGTCTGCTCCAAGGCTCACCTTTCCAGGAGCACCAATGTTCCTCTCCATCCTGTCCTCACTTCCACTGGTTATGAAAATCTGGAGAAAAGCCACAAAATTAAGTTAAACCAGCGCGAGTTTAGACTCAGATTTCCAAATATAGTCATTTTAAAGGGTGAACTGCTGCTCCTCCTAATAATGCATAAAATGTTGGGGTCAGTCCTGTTTCCACTGAAGCCCTCATAAATACACATATACAGACTGGTGTCTAAATAGAAGTGGAATTATACGTGTCTGTACACCCAGACGGTATTAAAGACAATAAATATGCACATTTTCTCTGCACAAACAGGCATATTGGGGTAAGCACTGAGGTACACAAGAAAATATATTTATTTTTCAGGCATTTAAAGTAGCTGGTGAGACCAGGCACCGTAAACTTACAGGGGAGAAGTTAAGGTTATAGTTCAAAGCCGCTGAGATTGGACTGATCTTTTCCGAAAAGCAGTCAGACATCAGCCCCCAGATGTCAACGTATCCTGTCACTCAGGTAATAGCTGAGGAAAAAAATAAACCAAAGGGTGGGTTTGGGACTAATCGGAACACACGTGTGCACTCGCCTGATGGGGGGGGGGACACGGTCTCAGGAAAGATTAACAAACTTCGGGATGAGCTGTGAGGCCGGTCAGTGCCCAACAGCCACCCTCCACCTAACGCTGTATTTCATAAAAACCAAACCAAGTTAATCCCTTCCTGAAGGTCTTCCTGCCTTACCTGCACCCATCTGTTAGTTCATAACGGCTTCAAGAGTAAAGGCTGCTCTTAATTTCTGCGTCTGGTGTGAGGCAGAGGACAGAGCTGGTTTTCAAAAGCCAGCTGTGGTGAGAGCGTACGGTGCGATGAAAGCTGAACAGGGGCAGGATCGCTCCGTGCTGTATTTTGCAAACTTTATCCCTTCTTTTTTTTTTTTTTTTTCACTCTGCTGCTTCTAGAAACAAATTAGCGTGTAGAGAAAGCAGGCAGTGATGTGAGGCTTGCCTGGATGGCATAGAAAATCACACTAGTAAAGATTTCCACCGCAGCTTTCAGCGTAAAGAGACCACGGGAGCAGTTACCAGGTCCTGCGGATCATGTTTTATCTTCATAAATGACTGCGTCTCTACAGTAACTGTGCATTTGTTTGCCTGTATGGAGCTCATTAACAGCTGGGTCATACTTGAAATTCTAGAGTTTACAGCATATGCAGGGGAAATTATTTTTCAGATGATCTCTGGTCCTGCTTCTCTGCAGAGACTCTGAGCCACCCACATAGCCCGCGCCCCGCCGCCGCCCGGGGCTGCATAATGCCTATCGATCCATATTTTTAAACTGCCCACGTCTATAAGCAGCTTTCCCTTAAGCAACAGGACAGCTGTTGGTCTTCACCAACCTTAAAGGGATACCAGCCACACGTCTGAAATGCATTTGTCCCTTTTTTTTTTTTTCTTCTCTGAAACAAAGCGAGGAAGAGACACACCTCCTTTCAGAAAAAAAAAAAAAAAAGAAAGAAATAATAAAGAAAACCAAAACCATATCCCAACCAGCAGCGTGTTGGTTATGAACCCACCGCACCGTTCCACACCAGTTATCCCAAAAACAGGCTGCGACCCCACCATCTCCATTAATTACGCCAAAACCTCCTTGAATTATTTGAAACCCTGATTATCCAAAATTTTCCCCTTCTCCCCCATTACGCTCAGGTAATTGAGGTTGTACGGAGCACACTCACAGCCAGTTAGAAGAGCAAGCATTATCTTTCAGCTGGTACAACTATCAATAGCAAGTGTACAGGGTATACTACAAAGGCTTTATTGTGCATATGTAGGGAGATAGAGATGAGATACGGTTCCGGGAGGCAGTTTGTCTAGTGGTTACAGTACAGAGTTGGGTGTCATGAGACCAAAGTTTTAATTACTACCTCTGCTACTGACTCTGTTACTCAGATAAACCGCTCGCTGTCTCTGCATGCCAGCATCCCACCCTGCGAAAAAGAAGGGCACTGGGAGAATTACCCACCTCTGTCAAGTGCTTTGATATCCTTAGATAAATAGCTTTTTATGCGGAACTGCTGAGTATTACTGTCCGTTTAATTGCATTTTTAAAACTCGTTGGAAAGAAAGGACTGGAAAAAAAATAGTCGAAAACATTTGAGAGCCAGAACTTTGTTTTGGTGGAGACTGGCATGAAGTTCAGCAGAGCTGTGCCAATTTAAATGGAGGCAGACCTGTCCCTTTAAACACAGTTTGCCAAATGTAAGGTGACCAGCAGGAACAAGCTGTACCTGTGCTAGGTGCAAACTACCCAATGCAGGTTCACGCTTACTGCTGCAAAACCTTTATGCCCTACCACAAACTGGTACCAGGACTTGGCATTTGAGCAAGAATAATATAGGCTTCACTAAAGCAATACTCTGCTTGTGGCTCAGTGTGCTCTGACCAAAGTCATTTTGCTCAGAGAGCCCCAAAAACTTCCCGTGTAGAAGAACAGGCGTTAGCATCCGTCCTCCTCTTGGGTGAAGCTGAGCGATGCACGGCACATCGCTACCGGGTGCCAGGCTCAAAAAAGCACATCTTAGAAGGTGGTACCATTAATGCTCGCACCATGTAGAACACACAGAGATAATAATAGAAAACAAAGGTCTTTGAACAGTGATAAACCTCCTGATTGCAGGTGAGGGAGACTAGACAAGCTCGTTATCCAAAGCTGTAATTGTGCACACAATACACCCGGGTACAGTGCGGACATATTGGTAATCGCCACCCACCAAACTCCTTAAGAGCAGGCAGAACACGACCCTGAGAGGTAAGGGGATGGCACCTGCCACTCTGCTATCTTTCTGTTTTGTCTTATAAGCATCTGAAATTCTGTTTTAAGGCTTTTCCATGCAGCGATTTCTGTAAATCACCCTTCTCGGCTGAAGTGCTGAGGTGAGAGGGAAAAATCCCGCGCTCACTTAAAGCCTTTTATTTCCCTTGTAACATGGACATCTTGGAGAGCAGATTAGCCAAAGGAGAAAAAAAAAATAAAAAGCAAACGGTATTACTGGTGACCTAATCCTTCCTCTCAGAAAAAGAAAGGGGAAAGAAAGCCTCTTGTGATCTCCAAGGAGGAACTTGCCTTGTAAACTAGTCTCCTGTTTGAAACGGAAACAAGAATGTGAATCCTGATACAGAGAGGCTACCAAAGGCAGGGAACAGCTTAACAGACCGGAGATTTTCCCTTTCAGTGCAACACTGGGTATTACACAGGTCTTGCCTACGTTAAAAAAACAGGCAGCGAAAACTTAACAGGTTATAAGACCCTTTGGCCACAGCGGCATCCAAATATGATTATTTTTATACACTAGGCAGGAGCATAATCTGTGTCCAAGTTTATAAACTGTGGGTTTGTAGTTCATTAAAAGGATTCTGTTACTGGCTCCTCTCTCTTAGGTTATTATATCCAACCCCTGCGACATGCATTTACAGCCCTTTCAAACCTGCCCCTCTATAAAACCAGGAATGCTGCCCCTGCCCCCTCCTCCCCTTAGGGAATGGGGGCAATCAGTGTTAGATTAACTAAATATTTGAAGGGACCCATTTTTACTAGCAAGCATTATTTAGAATAGAAGTTTGCACTTCCTCAAGTGCTTAGATAAAAGAGTGAGAAGGCAGGCACACTGGCTGCCACCGTCCTCCTCTTTTCAGGTAAGAAAACTGAAGCCTGGGATAAGTTTGTGGCAAAATTGAGAACAATCCCCCATATCTCTTGATTTCAACCCCACTCTGCCCCCTTTGCTGCACCAGGGCAGACAATTGGCCCATTGAGCCCAGTCTCCTCTCCAGCTTCAACAAGCTAAATTACTCCTAACAGCCAATTTACCAGACAAATTTAACTTCCCTTCTTGCATGCCAATACCCATGACCACGCTGCTGTTCCCTCCATTTTCCATTGCCCAGAAATACTCAGAGTAGTGAGGGTTTTTTGCAATTTCTTTGAACTTCTTGTTCCATCCTCGAGGGGTGTTGCAGATGTGCTCAGAGCATCCCTTCTGTTCCCTCCAAGCATCACTGGCCCCAACACATGGACACAACTGTCACAAAAAGCGAGCACAAACACCAGTGAAAATTCATTTTTTAAATTCCAGGTAATATCTTCAGGCTTCTTTTTTGGCATCATTCTCCAGCTCCTATCCAAGTATCCGATATCTATGGCTTCCTCCAACATGGTGGCAGATGCCATTCTGATAGGAAACCAGAAATTCCTTCCTGACCCAGCAGGTTACATCATGCCTCTGAAATGCAAGATCAAATCCAATCCAGCTACCTGTCCGTCTCCAGACTGCCTATCAATTAGCATTAGACACTAATTTGATTAAATCAGTATGTTGAAATTTTATTTGATTCTACCAAAGGAGTATAATTCCCCCTGCGTGTTCTCTGTAACCCACTAATTTTCAAATGGAATGGGAAACACAGGTTGGGATTTGGAGGCTATTCCGTCTACTTGTTAACATGTGAGCTTAAAACCGCAGTAAAAAATAAATCCATGCAACTTGTTGGAATGAGACTTGCCAGTTTAAGAGAAAACGGCTTTTTAGAGAATAACCCAGATGGGAAAAAGAAAAAAAAGTATACGTTTAACTCTGAAACCTGAAGTGTTCTTTGAGGGAAAACGAATACATTTTAGCCTTAAAGGGATCACAGACTGCAATTATATAATTCTTGTCAACTGATGTTAAAGATAGGCTGGAAAGAATGTATGCTGAGGCCCTGCAATAAAATGAGCTCCTTTACTCCTTTCAAATGTTTGCAAGCCTTGGAGGTTATCCAAAGGTCGAATACAGGAAAAGTCTTGGTGAACAGAAAACATAATCATGAGCTTTTTTAATATGGGCTCTTTTTGTAATAAAATAAAATTATTGTAAGGGAAGGGAGGGCGGGCTCTGTCTCCTCAGATCTAGGGCCAGGGGGCTGAGTTTTAATCAGACGCTGCTGTTCTCCCCTCCTCTCTCCTCCCCAGCCTGTCACTACACGCAGAGAGCAGCCAGTGGAGGTGCAAAGACCCAAGTCTGGCACTGAAACCCCTTGACTTTGCTGTGCTACAAGGACAGGTTTCTCAAGAGAGAGATGGAGAGAGATCTTCATCGCCAGCCAGATGGGCACAGGGTAGCAGCAAATCCCTGACACCCTGCCCTCCTGTTATAATAGGGGTCTGTCCCAACAGACCCCATTTCATGCAGAAAACAGCTCCACATGATGCTGTAGCTGTTACCAATGTCCTGCCACTTCTGGGGTGCACCAGAACTGCATTTCCACAGAAAAGAGCACTGGAAGCCAAAAGGAAAGTATATGGAGAACATCACATCCAGCTGTAACTACACAGGAGTTTAGAGATGGGTTGTCAATACTCATACAGGTCTTGAGGCAGAATCTAGAGGTATAATCTTTACCTTTCCAAAAGTGCCACGGCTTCACTCATGACCATCTGTGGTCAGGGAGCTGTTTTCTGTTTCACCCGGCGTACTTGATGCTTGATGGCACTGCCTGGACACCACACCTGGGGTGCAGCAACACATCACACACAGGCACACTACCGCCTGTGTCTGCTTCAGAAGTTTTCTATCCAACTACAGATTTGACCCCATCCCTCCAGGCTGCTAAACATAAGCCTGGAGCAGCAAACCATGAAGTATTTGGAAGGAATTAATGAAGCGGACATTTGCTGAAGGCATCAGGCGCTTCTGAGTTGTGATCATCCTTCACAGGGAAGCCTGGGAGACACACACACCAAGGCTGGCTTTGTTCTAATCCCGTAGTCTCTAACACCTTATCACCATTTACCTCTTACAGCCACTGCCCCATCCTCCAACTTTTACTAAAACGCAGACTTACCTATACCTCAGGGGCTGAAAAACAATCTTACAACAATGTTTTTTGCTCTCAAAAATCAGAAGCCAGTTTTAACAATCAATCTGCGCTGCCTGGGGAACGTCACTCATGATGACAAGTCCACCACCGTTCTGAAGATGTCGTTTCCCATTTCTTGAATTTCTTCTGAACTTCTGTTCTGCATTTCACTATTATCAGTCTGGATGGAGAGACCTTTCCCATTCCCTGCTTCAGATGAATATGTAGAATCAGAAAAAAAAAAAAAGATCAAACGTACCATTTCCATCCAAGCAAGAAACGCTTCAGGGCTGGACCAAAGTGGATAGCCTGGAAAAAGCACCTGCTCTGTTAGGATGTGAAACTAATTCACATTAGCTGTGCTCCCATAGACCATCCTCTTGGCCTACAGGCACGAAAACTTGATCCTGTATTCAGACTATTTATTGTTTATACAATTTCATGGCAGTAGCATGTTTTCCAACATGGACAGCCCACTCCGCTCTCCCTCATCTTTGAGAAAGAGGTACAGAGCTGCCATTTCACAAAACCAGGAGACAAGGGCCTTCAACAGACCATGAACACTACTGAATATGGCATATCTTTATTTTTAATAGTAAGGGCAGTCACAAAAGAGACGTAACTGGCAGCTCTATTGCTTTCCAGGAGTGGTCACAGTTTCAGAGTACCAGCCCCCTGTGGGGTATGGCTCAGAATGCCACCTCTCCTTCATTTCATTTCACCTCTCCCTCTTTCACCAAATCTTCCTCCTCCTGTTGAGTGGTGTTCCTCGGCTTTAGCCAAGCACTCCTCCTCTTCTCTTTGAGCTGAAAAGTCAAGAGAACAAATACATGAGCACTGGAAAAGTCACTAGAAAGTAAGCTGCTGATATTTAAAAATGAAGGCCCTTATTTGCAGGCTGATTTAGAGAATTGCTTTGGCATGTGTGGAGATCCAGCTGATCTCCACAAGACGCAAAAACACACTGAAACCCAAACACATGCTGAAGAGCCCTTCCTGAGTGAAGCTACTTGCCCAAACCGGGGGATAAGTTAAAACAAGATAACCTACAGAAGTGCCTACTCAGGACAGCTCTGGGGCCCGGGGCACAGCAATAGCAGCAAACTGACCCTGCAAACCACAACAAAATGAGAGCCCGGGGAGATGAAATCCAGATTTTCCTGTGAGCAGAAGGTGGATGCTTGGTGGTGCTGCAGGCAGCTTTTCAAACGAGCTCCACACATGGGAACAAACATGTCCAAGGGCCTCACACCCAACGGGGAGCTGCTGGGTGCCGAACACATCTGAAAATCTGGTGCTTGGAGTGGGCACTGAGCCTTGGCAAATCTGAGTCCCAGCCCTGCTGAAAATCTGTCACCACATCGTCAATGTTAAAAGACAGGTTTTTCAAATGGGAAAAGTGCGTTTATCACCCTCAGCAAACTCACGAACAACGCAAGGCGTAATTGCTCAAACGTCAAATAAAAATTCTCGGCTGAGTAAACACCACGCATGGACCTTTTTTGATCCCCAAATATGAATGCTTTGGAACAGGATGAGCATGTGGCCAGTGGGGCTGTAATGGAGAGTGCTTTGTATCCTTAACTATACCAGGCGTGATAAAGTGCCCGCTATCATGAAAAAAAACTCATCTGAAAGACAGAGGGAAACCAGATGGGAAAAGAGCACAAACTCTCAGCAGGAATTTCAGGGATTTTTTTTTTTTGATTGCTTTCAATTTTTTTCCAAAATAGAGATCTCTCCCATAGCTCAAGGCTAAGCAGAAATATGGTTCCACCCGAGACATTCAGAGGGCCAGGTTGAAAGGCCACGTTTAGCTTTGGTGCTGGAGCTGCAGCCTTCCACACCATTGTGTATCTGTGAGCCCAGCCAAGGGCAACACACACCCACAGCCCTTCACCCCAGTGGGAACCCGAGGCTGCTGGGTCTCTACCTCAGCTATTGCTGATTGCAACACCTTGGCTACTTCTGATTTTGCTATCCTTTCTGCTGCCCGGGCAAATGCTTCAGTCACTCTTTCTGCCTCCAGGTTTTCTGATTCTTCCACCGCTGTCACCGCTGCTCCTTTAGGGGTGACCACCTTCCAATCTGAACCTGCTCCCTCTGGGCTTTCCACCTCCCCTGGTGCCACTGCTTCCACCTTGTCTTGTGATGCTGTTGCATCCACTCCCTCTGGTGCTGTGACAGCCAGCGATTCCATGTCCCCTGCAAGGTCAGCAGCGGCCAGTGCAGCAGGAGGACTCTTCCCAGGGGACAGCACAGGCCTGCAGAGCAGGAGAGTTGACCTGGCTCCTGTTGGTAGAAATGGAGAGCGTGAAGCAGCATGACTACAATCAAATGCATTTCCTGGCATCACCACAAGTGGACCAGTGGCAGGTCCTGGAGCGGCAAGGGCTGCCTTCAACAGCCTGTCTTTTCTGGGTCCCAGCAAGAGGCTGGGACCCAGGGCATCCATGTGATAGCACAGCTTTGACCCTAACATCCCAGCCCCATGTTCTCCTGTTGGTGGCAGCCACTTTTGCAGCCTGAACTGTGTCCAACAGCTGCAAACTAAAACATCTTCAGTGCCTCGTATCAGTGGTTTGTGTAGCAGTCAGAGACAAAGAGGAGAATAAAAGGAAGGTTGTCTCTTTCCCAAGATATTTTTTCTTAATATCCCAGGAAAAAAAAGTAATGTTTACAGAGAAAACAACATGAATTACAGGCAACCTATAAGCCAAACATGTTTTTCCAGACTGACATACCCTGGTGAACCTCCTACAAAAAGGATCCAAGGGATATCCCCACAGGCAGGCAATATTAGGTCAAGACAGACAGACACGGTGCATCTTCTCCCAAAGTTTCTGCCAATGCTTGTCACTCCTGACCTGCAACATCCTCCCTGAAGCAGCCTGTGATCCCCATATGCACCCAGGCTGCTGTACTTCAATATCTCTGCTGTCACACTAAGCTTTCAATCGGCATGTTCCTCCCAATACCACGGGAGGACCATCAGCTTGGGTGAAATTTTGGCTATGAAATTATAATTTCAGGTAAATGCACAAGGGACATTGTTAGAGGAGATCCATAACTGTTTAATATATATATTAATCAACCTTTGTATTAGAAAGATCCCCTGTCAAATGTAGATCTCCCAGGTCAAAACATAGGTTGCTGTGAAGTAAATGAGTAGTTCGGACGTAGAGGGAAGTCATACCACAGATGCTACTCCTCCTCAGTAATACCTACTGCGGTTCAGAAGTCAGGACAAGTCTGAGAGGTGATACTGGATGGTGTAAATTGTATGAATTCAGAATATGAGTCTGAATTGGGCCTGCCCATACCCATCATTTGATTAATTTCCTTGTATTTTGTCCCATCTCTCCCGCAGAGACCAGCACAAGCACTGAGTTAACACACAACAAACTTTTGGGCACACGACTATACAGCAACACAAGGGGATTCCTGTAGCATGGAGGCATTCTCGCACTCGCTGTAGCCCTGCCAGTGCAACACCAGGGTTTGGCAGAGCTCCCCGACCCCCTGCACACCTCCATGGGCAGTCCCAAGAAGAGGACAAGTAACACTTGTCAGATGTGCTGAGCAACAGCAGTCGGCGGGGGACCCTGATGCAAGCACATGGAGGATACTGGCTGTTCCCAGCTCACACATGGTCCACAAACCACCAGCAGGGAACTGGGACAAGCCTGATGAAATAGCGATGACACCGCTGTTCAATGCCAGTTTAGCATCAGTAACTGAAAAGGAGAAGGGAAAAATAAGGTGGAAAGCTTTGAAAGGATGGGATGGAATAAGCAAGAGGTGCTGGGGTAGGAAAAAGGGGGAAACGGGGGAGAAAAAAAGGGAAAAGGAGAGCTGAGAAAGCGGAAAAACTGGAAAGGAGGAAGGCAGACTGCAGATCACCACTGCTGAGAGAGGGAGAGTTGTGCCTGGCTGCACTTAGAGAGAAAACCAGGGGTTGAAAGCCACCTGAAGCACCCTGCCACCCACACCTACATCCTCGTGGACACAAGTCAGTCACTTGCTCATGCCACTGAACAAGCTACCTGTATATCTGCTTCATTAAATAGTAACCCTGTAGGTCTGCTGACAAGAACATACTTCTCTCTCCTTTGGTAATTAGCCCTGAAGGCTGGTCACGCTCACTGGCCATGAAACGCTGCAACAAGCAGCCTTTTCATGCCACAAGCTTTACCTTTGTCCCTGTCTGTTCCCATCAGCCTGGTAAAGGTGGGCACGATGCCTGCCTGACACCGGCACTCCTCGGCTGCATTCATGCTCTCCCCCTGCCCAGATGTCTCTCAACAGGGCAGATATGAGCTCGCTGGGATGGTGGGACGGTGACAGCATAAACTGGGAACTTTCAGCCTTTTCCTCCTGCTTGGGAAAAAACCAAGGGCAGGCTCAGGAGCGGCAATTCTCTGCCCGTCAGCTGCAATTCAATACGCTGGGAAGAGGAAGGGTCTTACGAGGCTCCAGAGATGCAGGAGAGGAAGCACGGGGCTTTGTGTGAGGAGCTGAAGGCTCAGCCCCTCTGCAGAAAGCTGGGCACCCTCTTGGATCTGCAAACCTCACCCCAGCTTTCTCTCACTTATACCACTGAGGGCAGGACTTCTCTACCCACTGCACGTGCCAGTCGTGACAAGGCTCTGGCCCCCACTCGTGATGTAGTTATAAAATCAATAAAAGACCCAAATCTATTTTCACAAACATAAAACGCCTCCCAAGGTTCCTGCGATATGGGCTGAGTTAAGCTAAAGCTGACATGAACTCAGTGTAAGGGATTAAAAAATTGTGTGTGGGTTTTTTTTTTTAAATTACTCTCCTTGTCAAAAAACAAAGGAGGCAGGTTAGTAACACTTACCCCTTTCAAACATGTTAGAAGCCTGAAAAGAAGCATGCATAGCCCAAAGCTGTGGCTTTATGATCACATTTCCCCTCCAAAATATTTTGGAGATAAATCCCAGGCACCTCAGCAAGGAGAACAGTGCAAAGATTAAAAACAAACGTATTCCCAGTAATTCTGGGCAGGCTGTTCCAGCAGTGAGACCATGGACCTGGGAACGAACCTTCAGCTGTTCTCTGACTTGAGATAAGACCTTGAGTAGGTCCCACCTGCCCCTCTGCCCTGCGATGCCTCGTCTGTAATACTCTGCAGTGATGATGACTGAGAATTAGCAAAGGTTATTCCTTATTTTATGGTGTCTGAGGTCTGGTTGCTGTGAGCACAATTTTTCAAGAAGCTTGCTGCCCGCACAGTTTTTGTATAGGCACACATTAGCATTTTGACCCACATTTGCATAGGGGCCAATTTAACCTCATAACCTCCAGTTTAACCTCATAATTTGCCTCTGAACCACCAGAATATTAGCCCTGCCATCCCCAGGAGAGCAGCTGGCAGGCTTTTGGGTCAAGCCACCACTCAGCTGCGCCACATTGTCAAAGTCCATCACCTCCCTGCTTGGATCACTCCGAGCATTTCCACTCACTAAGAGCATTTCCACCTTGACCTGTTTTTGTCTGAGCACTTGCACACCTTGCTCACAACCGTGCAATTTCAGTGCCTCCCATGTGCTGTACAAGCCCTGCTTCCTTCCACCACAGCCCAGGCTGAGCTCTCATTTCTGCTCTGCAGCAGAAATTTTGTTCATTCAGGGAAGCGGTCTGCAAAGCCCCTTGTTAAAAACCTCTCCCACCACTTGGCAGCCGTGGAGTTTGCCCCCAGCCCATTTGTTTATGTCTGACTAATGTTCATTGCTTCAAAATGAGTTTGGAGCTAATGCTGTGTCTCCCAATTAAATGTTTGATGGAATGACATCAAAACCAAAACAGACAGAAAAAATTATTTCCTTTTGATAGGCTGACCACATTGTACAAAACTCACTATTATAAGACTCCAGTTGCTTAGAATTTTGCCAGACTTTAATCTTTTGAATTAAAGCTTTCCATGCTCATTGTCTGCCCCGGCTGGAATTCGGGGTGAAAATTTCAGCTAATGCAGTTCATCCACTACAGGAAAACTCTTTACCCAAGTTAAAAACAAAACCACCAAAAGCAACAAACAGCTGATATGCCTTGCAAGCACTTGGTTGAACAGTTTCAGAGCTATAGTTTGGAGCACTGCTTTAAAATTTGGCAAGAAGGTCACAATGGTGTTAGGGAGTAATTTTTTACAGGGAGACTAACACACCTTTGGCCAAGCCCCTGAAAAACCAGTTTGCACATGCTCTGTAGCGATTTCTGAATAGTTTGGCAGCAAAAATATTTTTCAGAGTCCTGACTTCACAATCTGAATATTCTTTTTGTGCAGTTTTGGGTTTCTTTAATGTAATCGATAAAAATAGCCAGTGACCTTTTGTGACATCAAAACAAGCTCCCCGTTTCCTTCCATGGTTTGAAGTCTTAAACAATAGTCCCAAAGAAATTACTTAATACTACACACACATGTGCTCAATGCCTGAGAAATTGCTAGTTGTTGGTCAGCAGGAACAAGGAGGAGATTCACACAGTTCCAACATGTAATGGGTTCAGGCAAATTTGGGGGATTCAGGCACAAAAGGCTCCAGAACCAGCATATTCCTATAGGTAGAGTATGAGCATTAAATTACCTTCGTTCTTAAAGGAGGGGGAAAATTTCAGAATCCTCTTTGGCAACATTCACCTGACACCAACTTTGAATATGTGTCCAGAAAGAAACCCTTAACCCAGCTCAGCTGTTGGAACTGTTGCCTTTTGACCACAAGCAACATGTTTGAAACCCAAGAACGGAAATATGCCAGTTTCTGAATAAATCAGGATTCTGGAAGTGGGGGTCAACCACAATATGACAACTGCCAGTGTCCAAGGAAAGCAGACAGGTTGTTATGTTGTCGCTCTGAAACCCCTAAGAACTTCTTTTCTATATGCCTGCCAAAGCTGCTATTTACCCAACATAGCCATAGCACTTGGGTCATTAAACAATACTGATGGCAATGCCCAGAGAACTCCAAGCACCTATTGTAGTATCACTGAATTCCTCCTTTGATCAGCATGGTCAGAAATATCTGATTTTTATCACTCTTTAATAGCTCCCAATCAGCTTTAAGAAGTTACCACAATGCTCATGGTAGAACCTTTGTCAGGCCAGGGTAATCATTGACAAAACCAGAACAGCAGATCTCACTAGTTCAGCGTTGTCAGCCATATGTGACCTTCTCTATGGACTCGCTACCCCAGGGACACAGTTTCAGCTTCCATGTTGAAGACTACTCTGTCTGTGTCAGAGCAGAAAAGGCTGTAAATGTAAAAGCCGTTTTCCAAACGGCAAAAGCCAGCAGAGATTAAAAGGGAAGAAAATTTGAAGCACATTTGAGTAACTTCTGGAGGACACACACTTCCAGGCATAAAATAGGAGCTTTCATGTTCGTATGTTGCTACTAGATCATTCAAGAGAAACACATCTTTCCCACACCTAAACTTCTTCTCATAAAACTCTGACATCCTTCATCTGTGTCCCAGATGATGCTTACAAATAATCTAGCGATATTTTGTAGTTGCTGTTATGATCTAGAGATACAGGTACTTACTATCTTCCCCCTCACTACAATGGTCTAACTGACACATATCTAACTAGACCCCAAGTAGCAGCTTATTCAGCATGTGCTTGCATTCAGACTTAAAGGGCTCATAAGCCTCAAAGGTTGCCAAAGCTCTCCAGCCATACCAGTTTTCCTAATGTCTACCTATAAACCTTGCCCAGCAATAATCGGAGAGATGTATCTTGTCTGATTCCAAAATTTGTCAGTCAAAAGGAAGTGAAAACCCAGTGTTCTGATGAATGCTTCTGAAAAACAAAATCAAAAGAATATAATCTGAAATTAACTTTATAAAACTCAAGCAACTATGGAAGTTAATATTATTTTTAAAACGTCTGTTTTCTATATGTTGATACATTACTTTCAAGAGGCTTTCTTATTCTTGAAAACTCCTAAGAAAGCATCAAGAACCAAAAGCATTAGAAGTGAGTTTTAGGACTCATGGACTTCTGCAGGTGAGGGAGACACACATCAACACCCATGACAGCTTGTTCCAGTGAAAACATAAAAGGTTATGCTTGGTTTTGGATGCATTCTGTAAAACTAGTGATGATTATAACTCAGTTGCAACATATTTAATGAGTCACAATGAGCAGCTGACAGGTCACTTCAGCAGAGGAAAGATCAAATTTGTGACAGCGATTTGAAGAGGGAGCATTTTTAGGTAATCATAAGTTACATAATTACATAATTAATGCCCTAGTTTGTAGGTAGTCAAAACCTAGTAATAATACATATAATAACCTGTCTAATCCAACTCTTTAATGTGCAGTTATAATCCCATGGTTCAGATAAGACTTTCTCTCTTTATTACCTAACTGGTGATGTACACTCCAGGAATTTTTGGATTGGCACTACAGCACTAGGCATTTATCTAGAGGCAATACAATGGATTCAAGGGGCAGCTGTACAGCATATCCGTCAACTTAGGTGACTTTTGAAGGGGTTAATCAATAATTGGAATTTAAAAGACTTGCATGTCCCTGAGGAGTGAGAAAAAAGGGAAAAATCACGTGCTTCTAAATGAAGAACTTTGAGTAGGCAGGCAGGTGTAAGCAAGCTAGGAAAGATGAAGTAAAAACCAAAGAATGCGTTTACTTCACCTAAGACAGCAGCTGTGTGTTCTGGTGGAAGCAATGGCTTCTTACCTCTAATGTGTGCACACATTCATGTCCCTCAGAAATCACAAACAAATGACGTCCAGTTACTTCATCTTGTATAGTTTATAAAATTGTAAGGACTTTCATTCTCAGGTGGAATTTTGTAGACTTTCAGTGCTCCTACTCATCAGCCACGTAACCAGATAATTAATCTATATTTCCTTAAAAGAAAATCTTTATTTAATACTTAGACAAAAAATGTTGAGCTCTAAACCATTGAAGTGTTACTTAATGACCACTAGAGCAGTATGAGAGCCAGATGCAAGCTGCTTTCTGCTGCCCAAGCTCAGCTCCCCAGGACCGATGCTCTGCATGATATAAGCCTTCCACCGCAACATGGCCAACAGCACAGAGAAGCTCCACAACATTTGTCTGATCACTGGAGGTCAAGTTCTCAGCCTAACATACAGCCAAAGAGAACATCCATCTCCTCTTGCTCTGGGAGGGGGACTGAGGGACCAAAACTCCCTTCCATGAACTCCTTAACAAAAGCTGCCTTATGTTACCTTGGCCACTAAATCCCATCAGCCACTCATTGCACCAAACTGCAGTGGCTCTCAGTGATGCTTTTGGGCTTGATCTCCTCCCATTGAAACCACCAGGAATCTTGCTAAGTAGCAAATGGGAAAAGGCTTCAGACTGTACATACAGTCAAGGCAGTCATGGCAGCAAAGTCCATACAAAATATGTACAAAATTGGAAAATTGAACCTTTTCCAGAAAGCAGCTGTCTTGGGGATAGAAAGCAACGTCAGTGTACAAGTTAGCCAGTGGAATAATTTAGGAGCAATAAAGACTGAACACCCATTCTTCTCAGAAAAATATATGGATGTACCAAGCATTTCGTTTGGTGAGCTCTAATTACTGAAAAACCCACAGAAGCAAGCAGCCAGACTGCTCTCAGACCCTCAGAGGGACACCTGAAAATCCCTCCTCTAATCAGCACACAGCATCAGAGAAGCTGTGTTGCAAATATTCAAGCAAATCCCTACTGGATTCTTAAACGAATCTCTAATCCGATCCTACCGTCTACTGAGGAATTACGTATTTGAAGGAAAAGGATCTGTCTCCCATCACAGAAGTTTCCTCCAGCATTTAAGCTGAGCCAAGCACAAATGAAACCTTGAACCTATGCCCAGCATGATGATCAAGAATTGAAACTTTCTAATAAGGACAATATTAAAGATGCCAATAAAAATTTCTTTACTGCAAGCTCTGTTCTGATACATAAATCTCACCCCGCTTCCCTTCCAACCCAGCTAAACCCTGGGCTGTGCCAAATCCCCAGGGAGACCCCACTCACAGTATTTCTGACACAAGCCAGGGAGCAGTTGAAATTACAAAGACCATTCTCATGAGAATCTCAGATCAAAGAAACCTACCTCCATTCGCATGAACTTTTAGGTAAACATCCAAAAAAAGTTTAAAGTTCACGTGAGGGACTGACCCTTTTCTGCAGTCACCCTCACACAAACCCTGCATTTGCCATTTCTCTTTATGGGTGGTAAGGTCTTTAGGGCAGGCACCAGGATTTCCTATGCATTAGTAAAATGCCAGCACCATCAGCCTCTGGTTCTAAATGGAGCCTGTGTGTCCTGCCACAGTGTAAATAATATTTGTAGCCCATCCAGCTCTAATGTATGACTTCATGATGACCCTCCCCTCAACTATCCATGCTACCCTAGGTTATTGAGATCAAATTTAGTGAGGTTTAACTAGTGAAAATGAATCATACATGGTACGTTGAAATGATCAGAGACTGTGAAACAAGATGCATGATCAGAATAAAATTGAAAAATGTATAACAAAACTCATCTAGGTCTCATTTCTCCTTTGCTTTAACCACCAGATGTTCTCCATTCAACCACCTGCTACCTTCTCTGAGATTTCAATTAGACCCAAAGTACTCCCAGAGATGTGATTGCAGCACAGAAATGCCGTAGGAGAAATATACTTCTTGCCTTGGCATCCTGTGTCTGGGAAAAGATATAAAAATAAAAAGAACTAAAAAATCCTGTGATGACAAGCTAAGTTCGGGCACCCTAACTAAGAGCTCAAAATCTTGCTCTTCCCCCTGTATTAAAGTGAGCAGCTCCACAAAGACTCAAACCATAGATTATCTTCAGGGTTATTGTGATGTGACTATGAAGCTTTCTCATCAGGCTGCCAGTGGGGGAAAAAAAAAAAAAAGAAGTCTTTCTGAATCAGGCCCTTATCATTTATACCACATTACAATCCAAAATGAAAAATGACTTGCTCCAGATTTGATAGAATAAAGCATCTTGAGATGCCATAGAAGTACCCAATTTTCAATAAAGACATTAAACCTAAGCTTCAAAAAAAGGGAATAATTACATCGTTTTTTGCTTTGAGTTTTAATGTTAAAAGTGTCAATTTATAAAACTAGGTGAACATCCACAATTCCTAAGCAGACTGCAGCTAATTAGACCCCTTTTGATCTTTTATTTTGCCTAGAAGCTTATTAAACAACTTTACACAAAACTCAAGGTTTTGACACACTAGTGGACTGGGGGAGGGGGGAAGACCACAGAAAAGAAAAAAGCTCTTTGCTGCCTGCTAAGGTAAGAGGCTCCTTGCTTCCCCAAGCACACCCGCTGTCAGCAAACCTGGGAAACACTTTCTCGTGATGGACTGCCTCCTATTTGAGCTCTCTGGATGAAGACACAAAAGAGAACAAAACACCAAGAACTAAATCAAAGCAGAGATAGAGTTGTTACTAATGCCCCAGCGTTACATACACAATTTCTGTGTATGAATCACTGCTTTAGGAGAGGGATGGCAACACAGAAGAATAAATATCATGTCTCCAGAGAAATAGGATGGGTTGCCTTTAATTGCCACATCAAATAAACTAGGTGCTGGCTTTGCAGCATTCTTTGAAACACAAGAGAAGAGGGCACAGAAGTTTCCTACCTCAGCTGCATCCATGTGCTCTGCAGAGGGTGGTCCAACAGGGTCCGGGGTGAGTGGAACAGGCAGAGCTGGTCAGAGAAGCAGAGAGCTGAGCCCATACTGTGCTACACTGCATCAAAACACATCTTTGAGAGACCTGATTCCATCCTGAGGCGGTGGACCTGGACTAGACAATCCAGGTCCCTTCCAACCCACCTTCCCTTGAAGGACTGACATTAAAATAACTGAGGGTCAGATGATACAGAAGCCACTGTATTCACTGTGATGTACAGAAGCACTTGTCATTTCTGTGACCATATCACAAGATCCCTCTCCTTTCTGTAATAGGGTGCTCTTGCCTCTGAGACCTCCATGTCTCACAGGAACTCATCACAGTGAAATCAGGATTGTTAGGGCCAAAAAAAAGCTCCTTGCCCTGTCCCGAAATGAAACAATTTTATTAGACCTGAAGGACCCAGGTTGTTGGACTCATGTACACAGACTCTGAAGGAACGGGGAGCTAGGCTGGTCCAAGAACAACTAATCACAGCCTGGGAAAGCAGTGATTTATTTCTGGAAGATTATTTTTGCCCTATATCATTGCTTCATCCCTTGTAATAAAGCAAAAGGAACTTTATCAACTGCTGTGCAGCAAAGGGGAGAGGGGTGTTGTACACAATTGGAAAGGGAATGCCTTTATCAGTCTTCGGACTTCCTGCAACTGTGGATGGGTAAGATGGATCAACAGCACGGATCTGGGTCCTGCCCCAACCATTGGGAAACACCTAGAAACCTGAAATCCTATGTAAACTGTTTTTTTCTGATGGTTTGGCAAATGGGGCAGTATTGTTGGATAGAAGCTTGTGGCCCGTTACACTGAGTAACATCTAGGGTCAAGCATAACTATGTGAAGGTCAGATGCACACTGCTAGATGGTTGCCTGGCACTTCCAAGACCTCAGTTTGTCCACGGAGAATGGAGAAGACCCATATCTTTCCACTTGAAAGCAAGAAGAGTAGCACACAGGACTTTCTAATGCCCTTTGAGCTCCTGGAACAAAGTTATTCACAGACAGCAGTGGTGCTGCACAGGGGTTGAGAAACGGCAAATACAAATAGCCAAGAGGCAGGTCAACCATCCTCCCCTTCTTTCCTCCAGAGCAAAAGAGCTGGTACTAATATCTGTCCCCTGCAACACAACTGCACGCTGAGACCATTCCCACTGTAGATACTCTCCACCCCGACCAGGTGAACCGGTGGGTCTCTCTGCACTCTTTGGCAGAGGATGACAGTTTTGCAGCATCTACTTACGTTGCAGTACCCCCTCCCAGCTCTGAAAGTGGAAAGCCAGGTTAGGAAGCAGGTCATGAAGGAATAGACACGGGATGGAGGGAATGAGCTGCTTCAAACAGCACTGCTGCACCTGCAGTAACACGCTTCTGGCAGCAAGCAGTTCCCAAGGAGCTGGTTAGATGTAAAAAAACCATAACCATCTGGATTTACTGATTCTGCTGTATTAGTCTAACAGGAGCAAACCTGGAATCTGGTCTAAACTTCACTACAATGTTTAAAACAACATTTAAACAAGCCCTCCAATCCCACCCTGTCACCACTTACCTTTAACCATCATGAGTCTCGAGGTGGGAAACTCTGAGTTTACCTGATAACTGAGTTAATCTAAGATTCCTTGTTCAAGCAGGAAAAAACCTGATGATGGCTCTCAGGCCCCATTGAGCTGTTACATCCCCCACATCCATTGTACACAACCACGTACTCACCCAGAGGACTCCAATCACAGCCCCAGGCTGTGCTCTGACTCCCCCGCCCCACACTCACAACCACCAAGAAAGCTTAAAGCATTGCCTTCAATTTCTTGAAAAATTGGTCTTCCTCACCTAGATCAGAGGCCATCCTGGCTTGCAACTTTACTTCCTCTTCTCCTTGCTCTCCTCCAGGTGCATCAGCCGAATGGGGCTTCCATCCACAGAGGAAGGGAAGAAGGAAGTGATCACAGACTGTACTACACAACAGCAGCAAGAGCTATTTCACCCCTTCATGCTGCGCAATGCAACATTAAAGATTTTAAAGAAAACCATTTGCAAAGCTAAAAGCTTAATGTAGTAACAAAAATCAATACTGCGCTCAAGAAAATCTCCTGATGAGGGAGACTTTAAAGCATCATTCAGGTAGACAGCACTGGGGCATTCCCTCCAGTAGCATCGGCCCAACAGACCATTAGAGAGGGAAGACTGCTTTAATTTAGTCTCTTTGTCATTCTAATATAGATCTTCCCTTTTCAAATAGTGTTTGTACCTTATACTGCAATCTGGGTTCATAAATAGAACAAGCCCTAAAAGCTAGGATCAATATAACCCACATCCCCTTTCAGATGGGAGGAAGAGAAAGCACAGGAGAAAAGAAGGGGGCAAATGCCCTGCTGGCATAAACAGCAAGTTCCTTGACACTGCATTTTTTTTTTTTTTACCATTTAAAATATGAGTCCAATTATGGACTCAAAGTTACTTAACTAAATGGGACAGGGAGGAGGCAGGGGTGAGGGGGACCTTGCATCCTCAGAGCAGCTCTCTGCAAACAAATTCAAGCCTTTTCCAAATGTTAATAATTTATCATGTATCATTACTAATAATACTGGCAAACAGTACTGTTCAGATGCAGAAACTGAGAGGGGAGGCTGAGCTACCCAGAGTGATGTGCCAGAGAGAGAAGCCAGCTCACCTGCCTGCTGCCCATGCTGCCTTTGGCATGGGAGCATCCCTCTCCATTTCCCAATGCTCCACGCTTTCTAGACACTTGACAATTGTAAGTAATTTACCAGGAACTATTCACAGGCAAAACAGGAATCATAAAGGCTCCATTTGCCTGCAAAGGCAAATGCTGTTTTAAGGTATAAAAGCAGTTCTGTGAATCCATGGAAATGCTGATCCCTGGTTTCAGAAGAAAGCTTCAAATGCAGAGAGTCTGGTCTGTCTCTCTGTATGAAAAGATTATTCCCAAGGTTTTCTTGTTTGTTTTTGCATACCAGACTCCTGCCCTCTGAGCAGAGGTGGAGCATAGGAAGGCATTTCCCTGCCTTGGCCACAGTGGGCTTGACAATATTCCTGAAGGAAGCAAGCTTAATAAACAACAGCAAACAGTCCAACAGGACTCCTCCTTGTCTCCCAATAAACAAGGAGCAGAAGGAAGCAGATAAAAAAAAACCCCACAACCCCACTATCCCCACAAAAGTACTGGGTGCTCTCAAGATCATTCACACATCCTTCGAGGAGAGTGTGCAGCAGGCATAGAAACTTGTCTATAATTTGTTTTTTGCTGATCTAATTGATACGGGTTTCTCAATTTGACATTGTCCTAAGGAACAGAGATAATCTCTGCTTCCATTACATACACTTGCCAGATCCACACAGCTCTACTCCCCAAGAAAGAAATTCAATTGTTTTAAATAAAAAGCCTAAGCAAATGAAAAACAAACCCTCTCCTGTCACCTACTCAACAAGCACATGCAACCCTACCAAAACACACTGCTGCTAGTGCTTTGCAGCAACACTTGCTCAACACCAAACAAAGCACATATAAGTCACCAAGTCAGCTGGTAAAATCAGATCTGACATGTCAAAATATTTCAGTTTCACCCAAACACTCTTAGTTAGTGCTAAATATTCATGCCATCTCTTAATCCTTCTGCCCGGCAAGCCAGATTTCCTGCTAGAAAACAAAGTTAAGTGTCTAAGATCACAGAGGAATGTTGCTTGAACTGAAATAATAACTAACATCTCATCTCTCGGTCTGTCCTCCTCCAAAGAATGAGACTCCAATTCCTTCCACTTCAGTACATTTCACCTTGGCTTTTATCCACTGCTTATTCCTCTTATTTCCTCTCTCTGAGAATCCAAATAAATCTGCACAGTGCTAAGTGAGCTCTGATAAAGCAAACTCTGGGAGAAAGACTCTCATCCCCTTATTCACCAAACAGCTCAGGCGGCCCAGGACATGTCCCCTGGGGCCATGCACGTCTTTCCACATGACCCCTTAGGGTTGCATCCATCGTTTTCCCAGGGAAGCCCATTTCTGAAGCTCACTCTCTCTCCCTGATACTTCAGAGAGCATCTGTTTTAGCACTGGGGCTGAAGCCTGGAGTTCTGGCTTTCTACACCGTCTCCTGGGTTTGCCCCAGTCCCTCAACCCATTCTTTGGAGCCGAGATGCACCACGGAGCATCAGGACACGTTTACAAAGCGATGGCTGAGACTTTGTCCAGAAAGCTCTGGGAGCACAAGTGCTTTTGTTTTTACATAAGAAACATCTACAGGGCTGCATTTAGGAAAAGGGTGAAGAAACATCTGTGTACACACCCCAGCAGCTCAGGCAGGAGCTGCAGCTGCGAAGCCCCTCCAGCCCGGCTGATGCTGTCTCCTAACTGCTGGCCTAAGTAGAGTAACAGTGCTGCACATGTGGCAGGCTGTTTAATTTTAGAAATCAAAACTATCAAGTGATTAAGTTAGTCATCCTTCCTCAATTTGGGACCAATACAACAGTACCAGAGGCAGTGGTCATAACCACTGTGGTTTGCGAGGGAGAAAGAGGGAGCATGTGTGTGCTCTGGCGGCGGCAGGGAACACCAGAAACCCCGACCTGCTCTGCCCAGCCTTGTTTTTCAAAGCAGGATTGGACGAAAGGAAAAAAAAAAGCAAAAACAACACAAACCAAACAACAAAAACACCCAAACCACAAAACACCTTAAAACAGCCTTCAAATGAAAACTGAGTGCCTGCAGGGCTGCACACACGTCTGTGCACAGCCTGGAACACGCTCTGGGTGGGTGCAACAGAACCTCGACACTCGCTTTCGAGAAGTGAGATGAAAATAACGTCGTGCCAATTGGCCTCTGGCTGCTGGAAGGGGGATACGTTCAAATCACAGCCGGGGGGTTGAATTTCCCAAAGGGAAATTAGTGAAGTGGGAAACGGGAGCCCAGCTCAACCAGCACAGCGGTCACGGTGCAAACGTGTCCAGGTCAGGGGCAAGAGTGAGCCCTGTGCTTGGACATCACACAGGTCCTTGTCATCAGTTGACCAAGGCTCACAGACTCTCCCCTGGACCAGAGAGGTCTCAATGCCCTGCAGAAGCTGCAGCTTCCTTCAGAGAGCCCCACGGCTTATCCTCAGCACCAGTCACATCAGGAGGATGCAACCCTGCAAAAACCCATCAGTATCTTTCCCTTCCAGTGAAAGCCAACGAAAGAAGAAAGCAAACAAGTCATGGAGGGATTTTCTGTTTCTCTAGACAAACACACTAAGAGCAGTTCAAAAGAGGCTAATTAAATTCCAAAATCCCTGTGCAAATACATTAATAATGATTTTGAAATGAGCAGTTAACCAAGGAAGCTTTCAAGGTGGGCAGTGTTTGATACCAAAGAGCGCATGAGGAAGAGCTGCTCAGCCTATGGCAGAGACAATCTCTCTGGCCAGCACACGTGTTCGGGGAGTGGGCAAAAGCAAATGCTCCTGGGCCCAGGAGCAGCAGTGTCCCCAGGCTGCTGGGGGACAGGGAAGGCAATACACTTCCTTCCCAATCACCGGGAAGCCAAGCAAACACTAAGTGGCACAATCACGAGCCTGAATGATCACTGCATAACCCCAAGAGCTCTTATTATGTATTTCCAAGAAGAAGGAAAAGCAAAAGACATTTTTTCTCTCCTGCTGTCACTACAGGAATTTTCCAAACGCCAGACATCTTTTTCCTCTTCCCAAACAATCCTAATCAAATCAAAGAAAAAAAAAAAACAGTTGCCTGTAACAGACATATAACACTTACTGATGGGGCAGGGGTTGTCCCATAGTCACAAAGAACTTTTGCTTTATTTTTCTTGTTTCTGCAGCTTATGTCAGTAGCTGCACCAATGGAAAATGTGTATGAAATGCTACAAAATTCTAATAGCAACCAGAGCCTGTCCCTCTTTTGCATGAAGCATGAAATGACGAGAAATGGATCATTTCTTATAATTGCTCTTATGGCAGGGTGGAAAAATCTGGCCTTGTTACATGGACTCCACTCACACGGTTCATGGAACATCTCAATTTTAAATGTCATTGTTCTCACACACAAGAAGAGCAATAGTACAATTCTTCATTTAAGGATGGAAAAACAAGATCCACAGAAAAGAAGTGATATGCCCTTGTGAAGTCCTTGGCAGAGCAAGGAATTAAATCCACTGGCCCAGGCCCTGAAAACCAGGCCATCCTGTCTTAGTCACATCTGCAACCATGGTCACAAGATTACCCCTCCTATTCTCTTTCCCTTATTCTTTGCATGTCCTTGCTCAGTCAAATACAATTAAATTTTTTCGAGCAAGATCTCATGAGATATTGATTCATATGCTTGTTAAAATCCAGATCCATTATACCTCTCTTTTTGCTTTCATTCACTAATTTTATTGTCCTATAAAATAAAAGATTTTCTGATGAGATAGATTCACCATGCCGCCACCACAGCTAAAGGCACACAGCTGCCATCATATTCCGGAAACATGTTTGTTTAGTTTATAAATCCTCGTTTCAATATTTTGCTAAAGACAAAAATTACGCACACAGGATAATAAATTCCAGGATCATTCTTCCTTTGGATTTGACAAACAGAACTGCAGTTATTTCCCCAGCCCTGAAGTACCTCTTTTAAAGAGCAGTCAGCAGTCTGATAGCTTTATCTAAACCATTTAATTTCCAGAAGGAGCCTTGTCTGTATACACATACAAGTTATAGTCCACTGGGTGTTCTCCTGTTCTCCCTGATCGCTCCCTGTTGGGAAGCAGAGGCTTTGAGTGAGTGTGTAACTGGCAGTCACTGCTTTCTGCATAACAAAGTTGTCTCATTCAAAATTTAAGAATCCTTTTCCTGAGCCATAAGAAACTGTATTTATTACTCACCTCAGCAGCAATCCGAGGATGCCATTCTGCAGTTCAATGGGTAGGAGAAGAGGTCCAGCAATTGTTTTGCCATTGCATTATTTGTAGGGAACTAAGAGAGAAAGGGGGAAGTAAAGACAGGAAAAAAAATGACCGTGGGGAACTAATTTAGGAGGGAAAAGAGTGAAAGAGTAGAAAAGCTACACAGCTTTGACTCATGTTTAAATGCTCCAAGAAAGGAGAATCCTTTAGAGGTAAATCCAATTGGTAGAACCAGATGAGAAGGAAGTTGGCTGCAAAATTCAACTAGACCACCAGGAGAAGCCTCCAAGCAGTTCAATTTTTTATGCCGTGGTGAATCCTGCCTGGGAAAGAGACAGAATTCACGTTTAAAAGCAGCTCAGATAAAATAAATCAGAGGTGTGCTTACCATATGTGAGCCCACGTAAGTTATCTTTACTCTAGCTAAAACTTGCACGCTGATAGCAGCAAAGAAAAAAAAAAAGCTGCTCATCTGTGTCTCCATGACTTCAGAGAGAAGCAGCCCTTGCTGATACACATGTTTTTGTGCAAGCTCTGTGTAACAAAACACATGAAAGACCTGAGATGTCCAGAGATGGCAGAAGAACTCCTGGATGTCAAAATTCATCTCCTTGTAACCATCTAGTTTACTCCCAAGCTTGCCCCAGGGTTGGGGCAGCAAAGCACACACCTGCTCCCCACGAGAGGCAGGAGGTAGCCCATTCCCACCCACACCCCTCCTCTTCCCTTGTGAAATTCCTCATGGGTAAATCAGCCTTTTTGCACAACTGCTGCAGCACAGCACAGACTTCCTGCTAACGTCATCCGACCGGGAAAGGCAGTCACCTGGCAAAGGGCTTTGTCCGTTTGGGTTTGCACTAGGGCCCGTTGTGGGGCACACGCGTGCTCCCGGCCAGCACAGGGCTCAGAGATCCTCCACAGACAGCAGCTCTGGCTGATGGACACAGCAGCTCACCCCCAGAGATGCAGGGTGGGCAGCAGAATTCCTGAGGGCATGAATCTGCCATAACAGCAAAGGGATGTCTCACCCATGCTAATGCTTCCTTTTGTCCACCTAAAGCTCTCTAGAAACAGACAGTATTAACCAGTACAGAGTAAGACCCCATAAAACTTCCTGTCCAGAGTCTAGGGCCTGCTCATCAAGAACAGTAGTGCTCTCAGGCAAAAATATTGTTAGATTTTTTTTCTGTACTTTTTTTATGTATCCTGGGGTAAAGATTGTTCTCATTGCACTGAGCTCATGAGGAAGAATGGTCACAGACTGAAGACCCTGACAGCAGAGATTTTACAGTCTTTTTCAAATCAATCCCTATAGACACGCCAGGCTAATCCTGATTAGTAACAAACACCTTCACTGTGATTATATTGATAACACTCTTCCACCACAGAAGACTGTCAGGTGGACCTCACTTAATTCCCACAGCTGTGCCTGATATTTTAGCCACTTCTCCATCCTTTTTCTCTCTTGTCCACTCTTCCACATATGGGTACAATTAAGAAAAAGGCAAAAGAGCTGTGAGCTATTATTGGAATTGTAACCTTCATCCGCCCCTATTTCTCCCTCCAGCTGAGGCTTGCCTTCCTGTTGGATCTCCCTTTTCCCAGCTGGGCTCAGAAGCACTAAGGCACCTCGTTAGCACAGGTCTATCTCATTGTCCGGAATATGATGGGGTTTAAAAAAAAATGCCAAGGCTGGGTTGCTTGGAGAAAGGTGCTACATAAACATTTCAGATACCTGCAATGCACAGATAGTTGAACACCTTATGGGCTCCTCTTAGAGGCAACAAACCCTGGCTACATGCCTCTATGTGAGTGGTGAGAAGACAACCAGCCAGGATGATCTAGCGGTGTGGCGAGTACGCAAATACTCAGATAAACATTGTGGGACAGCGACAGAAAGAGCTGGCACATGCAAAACATCAGTTATTCAGGAACAGAGACACCTCCTTGACTGTCCTACAGCATGCCATATCTTAGCCCATTTCCAAGATACCTTTCATCATATGCAATACAGCATTGTCAAATGCCAAGAGACATCTCATACATCTGCAACATACTGTAATGTGAAAGAACATGAAGGTTACTTGCACCAGACACTGAGTACAAACAATTATCTGCTTTAACCAGCCGTCCTTTTTGTCAGAAGGGGTGCAACATCAGAGCTCAGATGCTCGAAGGTCAGCCAAGCTGGTCAGTGGGCCAGAGCAGGGCATCCTGGCTCCTAGTCCCTGCTCAGCAGGGTGCTGTCTGACAGTCAAAAGCAGGCGAGCCAGGATTGAGATTTTGTTCCTCATTCAACGTTGACTCACTACATAACCTTGAACAAGATGCCTACACCGCACCTTCTCCACCTGGGAACTGGTAGAATTTACCCATTTCCCTGTCCTTGGGTGTATGGTGCAATTAGTGCCCATGAGGTACTTTCAGGTCATTGGCTCAAGGGTAGCAGAGAAGAGCAGAGCCTGACCATTGTAATGCATCCACACGATGTTAAGAGCCTGGGTCAATGTACGTGAATTTTTCCTAGCGCTCCATGAGTAATTCTGCATTGCAAAGTTAAAGCAAGAGAGAGAAAGAGAGACGTTCCCATTTGATTGGCTGTGACTAGCTGCAATTAAAAACTATAATTTATTACCCTGGATTACGAGTATAATTTCAATGCAGAGAATTAAGGTTTTCTTCTGAGATGGAAATAAAGATTAATTTTTAATTTCCTTTCTCACTGCACATTTAAGAGCAATGGACTCCATAGAAAACTACAGGTCAAAATAGTTTTATGGAGGAATGACAATGTTCCATTGCCGAATAATTTAATGCTCTTCCTGTCTTTTTAATATTTGACTGCAGCTCCCTCATGCGAAACAACGGCAGCAGACGCTATACACGTTTGCTGCAGCGCTCAGGTCAATGTGACTTTGAAACAACAAAGTTTCCCCACTCAGGACTTGGGCAGCTCTTGGAGTTCCCAGACGCAGGGAGCTGCCTTCCACAAGGACACGGGCAGCCTTTCCATCAGGGCAGGCAGCTGGTCCGGGGCTGGGAAGGGCAAGAATGAAATGAAAGCTTGGGAGAAGAAGAGGGCACCAGAATGGGCTGGCACCTGGGGGTGGGAAGAGGGGGGAAATGATGCACAGCAAGTGCATCCTACCTCGGACACAGATGGATATATTCAGATAAAGCAGGAGAAGCTTTTGCACCCGGGAAATGCTGCCGTAGGACAGTGGGACTCAGTGGGTTTGCCCACAGGCAGAATGTGTTACTCCACAGCACACCAGCAGAACACAGGGGAAACCTGTGAAGCACAAGGTCATGGATTCACTGGCACCACGACTAGGTCACCGCTTGCCAAAACTGCTCCCAGACCCTGGAGAAGAGAGTCTGTGAAAAGCTGAGAAATCCACACCATTACACAGCACTTCTGAGCGATCAGTACAAGAGAATCCAATGCAGCACAAGAAAGGAGAGGAGATCTGTGTATGTCCAGAAAAAGCATCTCTCAGAACAGGCTGTTCTGTTGCTGCTCGCAGCAGAAGGACACCAACACATGCCTTAGGCCCAATATTTGACCCTGGGCAACTGGCAGTGAACGGAAATGTCACTGAAATTCAGAAATGCTTTAAATCATTGCTCTGGTAGTAGCAATTAACAAAAAAACACCTGCCATACTAATGACTTGAATCCCAGTTAATTGAATAACCCTGCTCTGACAGAACTGCATCCTAGATGGCCTAATAATAGGCTTTTCCTTTGTAGGGTTTTTAAAATTTATTGGCATCTTATAACCGGTATCTCGGGTTATAAATGGGTTTAGATGCCTAAGTGATGCAACTGCTGCTCAATGAGGGTTAAGCTGAGCACTGTGTAGGGTCACAGGGAGGAACATCCCCTGGGGACATAGTGGTGACAGTACTTTCAATGGGGACCAAATCCTTTGAGGGCTGAAGATCCCCAGCCTTCTTAGTGGCTTTTAGTTGAAATCTGTTTGAGGAGGGGAAATAAGTTTTTTCTGTTAAATCCCTTCACATAGGGATCTCAGGAGAGGTTCAGACGGAATAACGAAGCCAGTTCTCAACATTTCAGCAGTCCCTCTCCCTCAAAGACTCCTAGGAGGCATCTAAAGTACATCCATTTTCAGTGTACAACATCAGCAAAATTAGGCCCCCAGCTTAGTACAAGCCAATACCAGTCTGCTACTGGTATCCCAGTGTATGAACTGACCCTGTGTGAGATGGAGGGGTACACTCAGGTCTATTGAGCCCAGGACTCAGGAGGTTGCAAGGGGCTAGTCGTGAGTCAGGAGCCAAGGAAGCACACCACTGTGTAACTAAGTTTAACCCCATTATTTTCACTCTGAAAAGCAAAATCACCAGGAAGTTCCTCCCACAAAAATCAAACGATGCCACTTTCTTCCTGCCGTCCCCGCCTTCCGTTAATTGACATGTTTTCTCATCTCCTCCAAGGCTTACTGGATCAGCCTCCCATTAAGCTGAGCACAGAGCTGCAGACTAACACCAGAAGTTACAAAATGGAGCTTTTATGGGGATAGGGGACCTCAGGTCACTCATGGTGCATAGCATGCAGCAAGGATGTGCTTCATCCCAGGCCAGGAGAACAAGACAACCCCATGCACTGGGCTGCACAGGGAAGAGCGCGGCCAGTGCTCCCCCTCTACTCCGCACTGGTGAGGCCACAACTGGAATACTGCATCCAGTTTTGGTCTCCCCAATTCAAGAGGGACAGGGAACTACTGGAAAGAGTCCAGCAAAGAGCAATGAAGACAATTCAAGGATTGGAGCATCTCCCTTATGAAAAAAGGCTGAGAGAGCTAGGACTCTTTAGTCTGGAGAAGAGAAGGCTGAGGGGAAACCTTATCAATACTTGTAAGTATCTAAAGGGTAGGTTGAAGGAGGAGGGAGCCAAACTCTTTTCAGTGGTTGCCAGTGAGAGGACAAGGGGCAACGGGCACAAGTTGGAACATAGGAGGTTCCACTCAAATATGAGAAAAAAACTTCTTCACGGTCAGGGTGACAGAGCCTTGGAACAGGCTGCCTGGGGAAGTTGTGGAATCCCCTTCTCTGGAGATTTTCAAGACCTACCTGGATGCAGTCCTGAGTAACATGGTCTAGGCAATCCTGCTTCAGCAGGGGAGTTGGGCTAGGTGATCTCTATGGTCCCTTCCAAGTCTAAATAAAAGTCAGTGAAATTCAGTGAAAGACAAGTGTTTTTCAGGTTGCAACTCTCCAACTCAAGGAATCATCCCCTTGCTGAGGAATTGTGTATTTTCTGGGGCATGAAGGTTTGTTTGATGTATTTACTTTCTTAGCTGGCTGGGAGATGGCAAAAAACTTGGTTGCTTCTTGCCAGACTGGGAAATGCCATGGGAAATCATACAAGCAAAATGTATTCAGGCATATTACAATGCCTCTGAAACCCACAGGTCTCTACACAAACTATATCTCAACCTTTTCATGCTGAGTCTCAAAATAGAAAATATAACACCTGCAGACACAGCTTCCCATAACCCTCACTGCCCAAACAGCATGACCACTCTGATTCTTCTGACGAAGCAGGGACAGCTCTAGCCATTTGATGCACATCTGCCCATACCATCTGCCCTCTGAGCTCAGAGGTCAAAGCAAGATGAGTAGTTACTTGGGAGCCCTCTACAGAAAGCATAGAAGCTGAAAAAATTAGGGGAAATGAATGGTGAGTACTTCTTCCTTCTCGTCAGGACTGTTCCATAAACCAAATCTCTTACTTTGTATGAGATCTTAGAAAGAAACTCTAGCCAAAACTGCAGTTACAAGAGCTGCTCCAGCACTTCTTGCAGAAGGGGTGCTGAGTAACACCCAGATTGATTTCTACCTTGGGCATTTATCATGTCCTGACACCTTATGGAATTCTCTACAGATTTCCACTTGCCTACATTATTTTCCTGCACTGTCTGTCCTAAACAATTGTGTCCAGACAGTGTTTGCTTTAATCAATCACGATTCTATTCCCTTGTGGCTGCCTTTCAGCAGTGGCTGAAACACTGGCTAACTACAAGTTTTCTTTTGATGGCTGAGGACTCTCAAATCCTGTGAAGGTGATGCAACACCAGCCTGGATGCGACTAGACTTTGGGAGGATGCATCTTTGCTCAGCTCAAAGCACCCAGAATTTTTGGTCAGTTTTTTAGAAGTACTCCCATCTCCGCAGCTGGGATGGTTGTGGCCACCTTTGCCAAATACCCCAGATCTTTTGACTGCTTGGAAAGCCTGGAGTCCCAATTTTGGAGCTTTGGGGAAGCAAAGGAGACACAGAACCACCAGCTACTGTGGAACGTCATTCTCACAGACGTTCAACATCAGTTCTGTCTCTAGCAGCCCACCCCTGGTATAACCAGTGCCTGAGTGCAAAGACTGGTGTGTGTCTCCGGAAATGGAGTTTAGATGTTTGTCTTATCTGGACAAGTTCAGTGACTGAACAGGCTGCACAAAAGAGCGTGAGCAACCCTGACAAAGCAACTGCCGCCTCCTTATCACGGTCTCCAAAAGGACTGAAAAGAATCAAGCGTCAGAGACTTATCTCTTGAGAGATGTTCAGCGCCCATGCCTGGCTTACCGATCAGCTCTAACTCCCCTTTTCACTAGAGCTTTTTTGCCTTGTTTTTGGCCACACAGTACAGCCTTGCCACTTCCTGAGCGTGGAGGAGTCGTGAGGCGAAGGGGGGTGTGGAGGATGGGCCCTCTTGGCCGATGCTATTGTCTTGTATTTCTGGACAATGGGATGTTTTTACCCATGACAATTTTACCATTGTGATAACCATTACAAATGGCCGTCCCAGTATCACAGGAAGGTTCTGAAGTTTTGGATGATGACAATGAGATGGAGGCTGTGAACAGGTTTCCTTGAAGCTAAACCTGGGCTCCCTCTGTACAGCCTCCCCCTGCACTAAAAGCTCAATCTGGGGTCCTGCTGCCAGTGTGCCAGGCACAGCAATGAGAAGTGCTCACCCTGAGATGGGAGAGGGCTCTTGGTTGTGCCACAACACTCCTAAGCAAGGTAACCTACCACATCACAGAAACATTGCCTTCCATGACAGTTTGCCCTACAAAATACTGCTTCTGCCACAAAACACTCCAGATCCTTTGAGTGCCTTTCCCACCTCCTCAGACAGCTGGTGTGGGATTTCCCATAGCACAAAGCCCTGTTCTAACAGCTCCCAAGAAAGTCAGTGGAAAAACACCTTTGGGTTTCAGTAGGAGCAGAGTTTGGACAACCCTGAACGCTACTGGAAATCCTTCACTAATGTACAAAAAGAACAAACACAGAGACTTCATTCTGGGACATAAGGGGTCAGGCCAAAGGCACCAATGAGTAGGAAGCATGATGGCGATAGCTTAGACAGGACAAGGCATGCAAAGCAAATCCCACTTTACTCCAAGAATAGTCTCTGGAATCTAATATGAGTCTTTTGGGTTACAGTGTTACTCAGCAAGAAGAAAGGCATCATAAGTGTCATTCCATGATAGTGGGACACACTTGACAACTGGCATTTCTCCATTTTTGGTGTCTGGAAATAATGACTTAACTCTCTAGGTTGGAACTTGTCTGCAACAAACAGGTTGGGGTTGGTCCCACAGCAGCCCCATTTGGGATGCAGTCATGACGGCTACAACCTTCAGGTGATCTACTGAGGTTCAAGATGGCAGAAATTCAAATGCACAAAACATCAGCTACAGTAACAGAAGATTCTGATTCTCACTCACTCCCAAATTCTCAACCAAAGTATTCTGAAGTGGGTCAGAATAGCTTGTGTCTCCACTTACAACAGCATTTGATCTCCTTTCATTCCCTCATCACAAGTTCTTGAATTTCGACAAGCAAATACATTGATTTATACAGACCTATAAACTAATAGAAATACTTCTGAGACCACCCTTTGAATTTTGATATTACTTTAAAAGAACTGTTTTTTCTTAACATCTCTGGCAGTTCAAATGCAGAAAAATATAAAATTAGCATCACGCCTTATTCTCAAAACCTGCAATACCTCTCCCCTCAAAAGCCGAGGGCCAGACATATCGTGAGAAGGAGGGTAAAAACACTGCAGAGAGAGCTACAGCAATATAATCTCTTGCTTTCATGGCTATTCTTCTTTGTCATTTGCCCACCCACATAAGACTGGGGGAAAGACAGCAGTATTTAAGGACTGGGCAGAGCCAGAAGACCTGCAGCCCAACCCTGGTCCTGGAGACCAGAGTTCTTGTGCTTCCCTCCCTCTGCCCAACTCTCTGCCTTGGCTAGGACTGTCTCAAGTTATTTGTAGCAAGGCATATCTCCCTTAGGCACATACTGTGCTTTGTTCAGTGAAGCCCTCCTATAATCCAAGATCTCTAGGCACTTCTGTAATACATATATTCAACAATAATATGAAATGGATGCTAACTGGCTGCGCAAATATCTTCATTCATTTCCATATATAAAAATTTCTCCTCCAAAAAACAGAAATAATCATCACAAATGTGGGCTCATAAGCATGCAAGGCTGAATTAGCAACAGATGATGTTTACAGAGAAGTCTTATTGACAGAACTTTGTACAGCTAAAGTTCTTTTATCAGATGCTCCCCAAACAGACCCCCTCAGCTTAACAGATACAACAGTGGTTGGAGGGGAGGTTTCAGCTTCCAGATAATATACTTGAACCCCTTTTCCCATGCTGCAGAGTGTGGAGGTTTGTCACACTGGTTATCACGAGCTCCACTTCGCTCATGGTTTCACCTCAGTCCGTGCAGGTCAGATTGCACCAGGCAGAGTGGAGCTCCACAACAGTTTCTCAAATCCTTCCCAAGTTCCAGAACCTGAGCTATAATAAAAGCTTTCCAGCTATTTTTCATTAGGTTTTTGTAGGGTTTTTTTTTGTGGGAGGATATGGACAAAGACCTACTTGGCAAGACAACACTGCTCTCCAACACCTCCCATTAGGGCTACCAGTTTAAATCACGTCCATCGTTTCTCAAGCTTGCCTGAAACAGGGTGAGTTAAGGAAAGGCCCCAGACCCTCACCCACAGATCTATGCCACAGGACACGCTTCAATCAAAAATGACTATCCAGCAGTTTTTGCTGCGTGGTCCCGAAGTACTGTTTGGAGACTTGGAGTAACTGAGAACTCCTACCAAAAAAGGAAAAATTCAGCAGAGGCTGTAGTAGTCCTGTCTGGCCACTGCCCACGAGGCATCCATGTTCCTTGGCAATCCACATGAGAAGAAAGTTTATCACAGCTCAGGCCTACTGGACGTAACTCTGAGAAAAGGACATTCTGTTTTTAAATGTTTTCCTCTTACAGGCATTGAATGAAAAGAGATAAAAAAAAAAACCCAACAAAAAAACAAGTTCTGATGAGAAAGATTAATTCTCAAAAACAGTGACAGACGCCCAGAGCAGATACCGGAGGAAAAACGCCACCACGATCCGATTAGCCCAGTGAATCAGCGCTGTGGACAGTATCTCTAAACCAAACTACTCTTCCCTTTTCCCCTCCCACACTCTTCTTCCCACCACTGCAAAGCTCTCCCAGCCCACAAGCCCCTCTGCCCATCGCCCGCACACACGAACCCTGAGCGGGGCCTGATGGCATCAACGCTGGCTCACACAACGCCCACCATTGATGCTGATGAAGTCAATGCTGGTGGAGGCACTAGCCCTCCATGCAGCCAGAGATAGGCAGACAGATTAGGTCAGGAGAACTCAATATGTGATTCAGTCACAGCTGGGTAGATGCACCTCAAGCCCCTTCCATCCGGGCAAGCAAGAGAGGACAGCAGCAAGAGAGCCAAGCAGTGTGGGTCAGACAGCATCCCCGGGAGAGTGAAAAACACAACGGCTGTGCAGGGCATTGAGGGGACACTGCTCTTCCCCAGCACCGAGTGGCTCCTTTTCTCATAGGCAATGAATAACAGCCACAGTGAGTGTCACAGCAGTGACTGAAACTGCAGCCATGAGAGGAAAAAATTATCTCCAGAATAACCGATTGTGGTCAAAGAGCAAAGAGGCAGGAAGACGAGTGGCAGGAGGATCCTGTCCTGAGCTGACAGAGGAATTCAGTCAGGTTTTAGCTATTTACAATCCCCCTGCTAATTAACTAGCAGACCTTTCAGTGACTCTTCCCAGCAGTGAGATGATTACCATACGACTGACTGTAAGCAGCGTCGCATCCCTCCCTTGCCGGCCAGATCCAATCATAGTTTCCAGACCAAACAGGTACCATTTGGTCTCCCCAAACCCTAGAGGCAAGCCCAAGAAACAAGTCCTGGAGCAGATGAATTCCTCAGCCTTGCCAAACCACTGGCAGCAGCTTTACCATGTAAGCATCAATCCAGGCTCCCTTTGCCAAGCTGCGAGGGGGCTGTGTGAGCCCCCAGCCGCAGAACGAGCCGGATGCCACTAAGCACAGCATCTCTCCCAGGCCTCTTTCTTCTCTGTTCTGGGGCCAGTATCAGCAATATCTCTATGGAAATAAGCTTTAATAGTTGCTCCGGATCCAGCAGGAGGAGCTGGCTAAACACACATTTTTGTCTTAATGTACAGCCTAAATAAACAGTCAAATAAGAACTCAATTTAAAAAATCCTGTAGTTTAAAGGATTCCCTCAATTCTCTGTATTCCCTTCTATTCCCATGACAACTGATATAAGTCTGATCTGCAGCCCAAGTATTTTCTCCTGCCTACTTTTCTAGTGTAACTGGAAACACATACACATAAATATACATACAAATTTGATGTTGGCTTGTACACTTTTTGCAAACACTGTAACATCCTTCTCCTAATTAATTGGTGAAAACTTACTGCATGCTTTAAATAAGCACATCAACCCCGCTGATATGCAGGCAGAAGATCTACAACACTGAGGGATCCAGAGCTACCCAGGGCTTGCTGTGGTACAGCTGATGCCTGCAGTGCAGGTTAACTCTCAGCTTCCAGCCATAGCAGAGCTCATTCACGTAGACATTGGCGTGCAGACCAGCCCGTTGGTTGCCCACGCTGACCCAGCAGTATCCCAGGTACTTCTACACGCTGACTGCAACACCATCAGAATTCAGCCAAATGTCACCACCACCAGCTTTCCTAATGGTCATCCTCCTTCAAGACCTTGCTGCCACAGCCGAGTCGTTTGGTGGGAACATCAGCTTCTCCTTATCCCCAAATTGGGTTCTGGTCCTGTGACTAATGAAGGCCAGGTTCAACCACAATTCACTTGCCACCTAGGAGCTGGAAGCACATGGAAAGACCCTTCCTTTAATCATTTGGTTTAAACAGATTTATAAAACCATAGTTTCAGTTTTTGGGCTTTCACTTAAGGTTTCGTGACTTCTGGCAAAACTGCCATGCTGAGCCCTCTGGAAATCCAACCTCATGGTAGTACAGAGCTGGCAGGACCAGCTCTTTATTTGACACACCTTCTAACATATTTACTGGGGTTTGGATAACTTTTCAAAGGGCCCATAGCCCTGTCACTAAAATATACATTTCCTGAGACCCTTTTAAAACTTTGTAAAATATTTTGCACTTCAGCACCTTCAGCCCTTATGCGAGTTCCACATCCGTTAAATAACAATAAACCAGCTCTCTCCTGAGTTGTGAGCATGCTCTTTCAGAGGCTGGGAGGCAGGCAGTAAGGACTCTGCAAAATTGTCAGATATATGCACCTGCTTATGAGTGGATATTTTGTCCCATATTTTTGTAGTAGGAATAGAAACCTGAGGTTTTACCTGACAGCTCCTTACAATCCAGCCAGTGTAAGGTATAATACAGTCTTTTTTTCCCTTGCTTCTCAGATCTCAGGAGCGCGTGCCAAAAGACTGTCAACTTGTTAAAAGTACATTAATGCAAATTCCAGAGCTTTCAGTTATGTTTATGCTAATAGAAAGCCTCCCGCTCTGTGACAGGCCCAAGTGAAGAGTCAGTAACAGGAAAATTAATTCCAGCTGTTGAAATTGATTTAAAACTAGCTTATTCATAATAATAATAATAAGGAAAAAAAAAATTCCTGAAATAAAAATAAAAAAGGGAAATACAGAAAGCACAAAATCATGTTTACTGCATGAAAGCAGAAAGGGTTCTCCTGTTGGGAAGAAATCTTCCAAATTTAATCAAGCCTGGTTTGAAGAAAGCTCTAGCTTGTTATCGGGTTGTAAGTGTAGATTAACATGAAAAGAATTAGCTATGTGCATAGCCTGAATTTGCAAAGGAAACACAAGGGTTTTGTGCATGTATTTTGTTTTATATTCCTTATGTCTAATCCACAGGCAAGGAGACCAAATCCAGGCTGCAATGGGACAGGTAGTATTTTAGATGATAATGGTTGCAAACTGAGAATACTGGGTTCCTGGGTGGGAAGATTTGCTACCCATGACCACTGCATTTATTCACGGCCTTTACATACAATTTTGCTGACTTGAGTTCTGCGTGATTTCCATGTTTAGACAACCCCAGTCTGGGGATCATATACCCCAACTTTGCTGGGGTTTCAGAGTTCAAATCAAGATCTAGTTGTGAAATTGCTGGCTGGCCTGCCGTTTCTAAAGTGATCTCAAATGTTAATATCCTTTTTTTTTTTTTTTTTAAAGTTCCCAACAATGATCCTCCTAAGGTCCTTGACTATGTATACGTGCAGACCCAAAAGCTGCAGGAACATAATGCATTGAAAAATTCAGTTTTGAAACAGACAGAGAAGCAGTCTTTAAAGATTTGTTCAGAAGTAGGCTTTCAAGCATTCAACAGCTACAGCTGGAACCAGATTTGAAAATACATGGTGTTCTCATTTAGCTAAAGGAGCTGAATTTCCAAAGCACACAACATCCACTGGCTTCTGCTGTAACACCCCTGAGTACAAGACCTGTCTCTTTCCTAATAAGCACTTCTGAAATACCTGAGGTCTTATTTAGGGTCCTGCACAGATGCCAAGGCTTATCTTTTGCCACAACCATACCATCTGATTAGGACCATATTCCTTGATGCTTTTGTAGGGACTGATGCAGAGTTTGCTGAAATCAACATGAATCTCTGCACCTTCCAGTTTTAAGGGATGGTCTTGCATTTTGTTATCGAAAAGCCCTCATAGCCTTCTACAGACTGTCTTCACTGCTCTCATCTCTGAGTTCTGTATCGCTAAGGCTCCCCACCTTGTATATATTTGCATTGCCTCCGTTTACAACACCATACATTTTTCACAGGGGTGGATGAAGGGGCACAGAGAGATGCCATGGCTTACATGGATCCTAACCAACTTATGACACTGAGGAATTCACGTGGGTGGGTGGATGTGACGATAAAGCATTGGACCAATTTCAGCAAGAACCTTGAGAGAAGCCAAGTCAAACCCATGGTTACACAGGAAGCTAATAGGGGATGCCAGCTCTAACCCTGTAAGAAAAGAAGTGGGCTGGTGAGTTTGCAGGAGGTTGCTTCCTTTCGAGGTGAAAAAGAGGGAAGGAAGTTTCTCTAGAAATCCCACTAGAATTTCAGAAATTTGCCCCTTTATTGTCAACTACACAGAATCAAGATAAAGTTCATAGCGTGCCACAGCTCAGACAAACAATGACAAGGACAGACTAACTGCCCAAATGTTGGTTCAGAGACTCACACCATCAGAGGAAGGAAAGAACAACAATAAAGAAAGCAGGGGCTATTTCTCAGGGTGCACCCCACGACTTCTGCTAGCATATGCCAGGAAAGGAGGACACTGCACATTTTAAACTGAGGAATGTGCAGCTTAGAATCATCATTTGAACTTAAAAGGGCCATTCACAGCTTTATCTGCAAACTATAGTCAATTCATGTGGGGAAACGAAGCATTTCAAATTAAATGAAAACCTGATTAGTAAAGGAGGAGGAGGGGATATCAGCCTTGGCAGGACTGATACTTCTCTCCTGAAAAATGAGGTTTTATGGGTGGAAGCAGGAAGGATTTTCTCTAAGGGCTGGTATTTCCCTCTGCAGCACCCACCCTGTCCTTGCTCTCCCCATTTTGCGCTTGTTCCCCAGGCTCAACAGGCTCAGGCTATTTTCAAGCAAACTGCCAGGGTCCTGCTTCTGATCTAATGCACATCAGGCTTCTACCTGCCTGCAGTTCCCTTGGCCCAAAATCAGCAACGCAAACCCAGGAATTCAAATACCGTCAGTTTGGGGAGGGGGCTGGTGAGGTTTGTTTTTAATAACAATCAGCTTTGGGTTACTTTTCCTGCATTCTGAATCCTGAGTCTTTCAAGCATAACCAAGTCACACTTTCAAATTACATGGGGTGTGGGGGGGGTGTGGAGTTCACACAAATGTAAGGATTAGAAACATGCCTCTGAAATGAAGCTAAAATTCTCAAGCAGTTATTTAAGTCCCATAGACTGGGCAATAAAAAACCAAAAAATATCACTATCCACACTAGAAAATGCTGGTGCTGCAAATCTTCTCCTCCTACGTATTTTTTACTCACATAAAGGAAGTTTTAACTTGAGAGCTGAGTAAAGACAATCAGGATTTAACCTTATGACTTAAAGAAACTGTTACTGTCCAAGATCTATTTTAGAGAGCAAAATCGTGAGTCTATTCTCCCCAACAAATGGGGTTTGCTTGAAGCTTGCTTTTTACAGCTTTTGCTGTAAAGTGTCAGGAAAAAGTCAGGATCGACGCCCAGAAGGAATACACACAGAGACAAGGTTAAGAAGGACTTTTCTGCCTTGCTTTTGCAGGGGTTTTGAGCCCACCACTCTAGTCAGAACAATGGTGAAACACAGAGACTTGAGAATAGGGGGGAAAAAGTAACCATCACCTCAGTAGCTTCCTGGTTGGACCAGTCTGAAGTGATTCCTGTGCCTGCAGGGAGAGCCACAAAACTTGAGATCCCACACGCACAGGGTTGAGGTCAAATTCCCCCATGTGCTGCCATGCTCCGCATCCTTCTGCGGAGGGCTGGGCTGGCCAGAAAAGCCAGAACATTTCAAACAACCTTAACATTGTCCACAGTTAATCAGATGTTTCCTAAAACACTATTTAAACTGTGCAGCACACATACACCTCCTGCTGGATCAGGCCATTATTTCAAAAAGCTGTAGCTATGGAAGAAAGGAGCTGAACTCTTTTACAAGGCATTAAGTTTCATTTGCAATTACTTTGGATTTTATTGCACTACTGAATAGAACAGGTTCATTAACTGGGCCAGCAACATTGTATCCATATGCCTTTTTAATGGAGCTTTTCTGTTATTGTTTCCTTATTGGTCTTTTCCCTTTTGCAACATGCAACTGGATTTTACTGGCGTCCAGCTTCTGCAATAGGTCCCAGGTGGCCCCTCAGAGAACCTTATTTGTTAATTTGATGGCTGAACTGGTGTACGAGGGATGGAAAATACGTTAGGAAATGCCCAAGATGCTACTTCACAGAAGCAGCAACAACCCAGCGAGTGTTCCCCAGAGCAAGCCCAACAGGCGAAGTGGTATCCAGTCCCATGCATCCCTGGAAGGATGATACTCTGGGAGAAACCAGCTGCTTTCCTCTGGAACCACCGTGGCTCCTCTAGGCCGGATGGAGGAGAGCCCTAAAATATCATCCCATGAGAGTGGCAGTGAACATCCCTGTGTTGCGCAGGGATGGAGCCACAGCAGAGAGCACCACGGGGACACAACGCAGGGCTCCAGCAAATACAAGCTTCAGAGCACTTGCAAGATTTAAGTGTGCCCAGAAGATAGTCAACAGGTGAAAAAATTGGGCCCTAAATTTGACAAGCCACAGAATTTCCAGAGAGAAAAATATCTTTTTCAAGGGAAAAGCCTCAAAAAAATCTGGTCCAGTCATATTCCTAATGGAAACTGTTGGACAACCAGGTTTTCAAAAATAACTGATCACCCACCAGCATCCAGTCTGCTGAGTGCTGTCAAGAGCTTGGAAAACCTGGTTCCCTGAGCAAGACAGCAAGATACCAGCAGCTGATGGTTAAACATGAAGGGTATACACTGTACACTGTTCTCTTGCTCTTGCCTTGTTAAATAATGCATTTCTTTCTACAGTGGATAAGCACTGAAAAGCCTCATGGAGGAAATACATCTAAAGGAGGGATTGGAATAGAGAGATAAGCTGATGGTGGAGAAGAAGGGAGTTCCACTTGCAGAATTCCATGTTGAGAATTTTTAAAATGAAAAATACCACACGCACACCCCCAAAACCCCCAAATTATCACAAGCGAAGCATTGCCTGTAAGAAAGGGTTGATTCTGACATATAGTTCTGACTTTGAGGAAAATGAGGAAAAGATTTCAGGTTTTTGTTTGCCATGACTTTTCATTTCAATGCTCTCTTTAACTTACACTTGGACAAGACTTGAAAATAAAAATAGTAAAAATTGAAATTAGATGTTTCAATTATTCAGATCATGTCACCTGGGACTTTTTTTTGTTTTGAGGTGGGGAGGGCTATTTTATTTTAAGATTTTTAAGCAGAGAGATTTCTATCCTGATTTAGAAGATTACTTATTTTGGCTATTTTTTGTGTCCTAAAATTCTCCTGAGATGGGAAATCATGGTGAGCTCTGTTCTAGACCCAAGTATCAAAAGGCATCACCACCCAAGAGTACTTCCTTTTGCTGAAATAGAATCCCAAAACATTTGCTTTGCCAAGAATAAGAGAAAGAATAGAAACAGGATGCTCTTGCTGGGGTTACAAGACACCATTAACAAATGCAACCTCCTCAACTCCCAGAAGAGAGCATCTCATGCAGGCTTATTGACTCAGGGCTGCTCGACTGAGCTAAAGATGCAATGTTGATAAACCACAGGACAGATGAGAAACCTTTACTTCTCCTCAGCACTTTTCCCGCTCTGACCTCCTCAAGTTTTCCCTTGCATTATGTCACAGATCACAGTGAAACACAGAAATGGTTTGATCCAAAGAAGCCCTGCTCTGATACATCCCCTTAGCCCTCCCCACAAAGCCCTTTTGTATAATTTTCACCTCTCCCCCTTATCAAGCTCAATGAAGCCCTGTCAGCATCTTCTCCACCAGTGCTTTACTCATACCCTGGACACTTGAAGGGGTGCAGGTATCTCCACATGCAATCCAGTACCAAATCTGAACCCTTCAGTGCTTTCTGGAACACCCAGAGCTATCTTCAGAATCCCAAACAAATACATTAATTGCTTTCAATTTATCAGCCTCAAATCATTCTGTCTAATTACCATTCATCTAGAGTTTGTGTTTTTAATGGTTTATGGGTATTGTTGGTAATCTTTTAATTTCTCATTAAAAACAATATCTTGTACGCACTATGTGTGAAAAGCCCTAATCCGATAAATCAAGCAAGAGTAACACAGTTAAAAGGAAATCAGTGGAACAATATTTGGGTTTATATATTTCTGCCAGTCAATTTGTAATTAAAAGTTGCTACTTTAAAAAACACAGTTGTTGCTGTGAAAGCCATTATCAGTCGGCATTTTCATATGAATACTGCTTTAATTAATTAGCAAAAGTAAATACATTATATATCAAAAACCGCTTTCCCACTGAACCCATGCGTTCCAGAACAAAAGGCTTAATAAACCACACAAAAGAGGGACAAATTAGCTGATCCCACCCTCCCTTTTCAGGTTTAGAGTCTTTTAAAGTTCTCTAAGGTTTTTTTTTTTCCCCCCACACTTGCTTTTTCTTTTTTCAATACATTGTTTGTTTTTCTTTAGAAGTGCTTATGGGGGAGAAGATGCTACACAAACACAAAACATGCCATTCAAATTAAATGATTTGGAAATCAGTTTTGCTGGTTCTTAGAAAACAAGAGTGTTTATGATTATTAAAAACCAAATGTAATTACGATCACATACAACACAGTCCCTTTGGAACAAATTATTTGCTGAACATTAAGAGGTTAGAGTTTGATTCACAAAAGGAAATGATGTGTCTGAAAAATTCTTTTGTCTAGGGGCTTTCCAGAGACTAGAGACAGCAGGAGAAAATTCTCCATTTTTATCAATAAGCTGGAGAGAAAATGAGGATGAACAGTGTCATTTCAGACTGAGGCCTATGGTAAGAACATCTTGAAACATCAATGGCATCTCTTATCTCACAAGCCTTTAACAAGTAACAAGGGTCTCGCCATCCAACGAGCAAATCACTCACCTCATCCTGGCCTTCTCATGACAAATTGATGAAGTGCTGTGAGCAGGGTCCATCCACAGGTGAGGAGCAGAGAGAGGAGCAGGCACCACTACTGGCTGGTGGCTGTGCCAGGGCTGGGCTCCCACAGGGCAGCAGGCTGGTGAAAGGCAACCTGGTGGTGGGACCACAACCTGACCTAAACCAAGAAACCCAACCAAATAAGGCTCTATCAGTTGGGTAAGGCAGAGTAACCCCCCAATTTCATTAAACTTACCTAGAAAGCTGGAATTCACTTACAGCACAGTGACGAACAGCAACCTCAGTAGGCTAAGTCTCACCAACTTTCCAACAGCATAAACATATAATGGATGACAGGTGAGGCCAAGAATACAAGAGTATAAATACCAGACTAAAAGCAGTAAAAGAGGACAGTAGGAAAATGCTATTGCTAAAGGGAGAACTTAGACTTTGCATATCTATTCCATGACAGTACTGAAAGTTTTCCAGCAAAGGCTATCTCCAAAAATAAAGATCAACACTAGAAAGATGATGATATCGGGCTAATTGTATGTCTATTAACAACCCATGCAGGAAGCCAAAACTTCACTAACATAGGAAGTCCAAGTGAGCACTCAGACACAGATAGTTCAAAGTCGCCAACTCCAACCCTCTCCAGCAAATCTCCTTTCTCACCAGAGATGGCTTCTCTCCCCTTCAGTCCCAACTCCTCGCCTTCTTTCAGCTTACACCAGATACTCAGCATGCATCCTCCCAGAGTAGATGGCAAGCAAGCTTCCTTCTTGAAGGAATTACTGAATCCCCCTCCTCTATTCTTGGATGCATACAAAAATCTAATGATCAGTCCCAGTCCCATATGTTCTGCCTTTTCTTATGCTTCTCCTTCCCTTGTGCTCCCAGACTGCAATGCCTTTGGAGAAGGGATAGATTTTTTTCATTCTGACTCAACTGTACAGTGCCACACAAACCAGCAGGGCTCTAATTGATCACAATTAATATTTCAAGATGACTAAAGAACCCAGATGATTTTGAGGATTGCCCCCCTGCTCACTCAGTTCCTTTACACCATCACTTTGCAACAGCAAATTTCTTCAGATGTTTCAGACAGGAAATGTTCATCTTTCACCTTGCCTTTCATCCAAGGGTTTCCATGAAACCCATTTGATAGCCTGTGTCCTAGCCTTGATCCCTCACACACCAATTCTGTCCAAGCCATGATTTGACAAGAGACTTCTTTGGAGTCCCAGTATGACCTGGACCTCACAACACTGCAACCTTCCCAGGGAGACAAAAGTCACAGACGCAGAGGAGGTGTCTGTGCAATGCAGAGGGATGAAACAGCACAGGGAGGGATGCCACGAGCAGCACTGTGCTGAGGGATGTCTCAGCACAGAGAAGCGTGTGCCTCATGCAGCCCTTCAGAGCAGGCATTTCTTTTTTCCCTTCACATAACTGCATTGATTTTTATCATTGTTATATTTGGTTCAGCCGCCCATCTGGAAAGTTCTTGCCTCCCCCGGCCCCCATAAATAACCAAACCCAGCTCTAACCGAAGGCAGTTGACAGAATCAGCCCCATTGCCCTTTGGCAGTTCTTCCAGGAATTTTTAGGGTTTTTACCAGTCAGGAAAAGGCTTTGATGCTTTGGAATCAGGATTTTATGAAGATCATTTTGTAGGGTTCAGCCAACTCATGAAGTGTCAAATGGGGGGCACTCTTTCATCTCATCGCTGGATGGGGGAAAGATCCTCCCTCTTACTGGAATGAGGACTAGAGAGGGGGGAAACAGAGAGATGAAGGTTCATCCATAGAGGGGAGGGTTTCTTTTCTCTTGGTAGGGTCCACCCACCACATTCTCATCATACTGATTGCTACAGTCCTATCTGTCTGCTCTTCAGGCTACATCAGATAAGAGAAGGGCTGCCTGTTCCCTCTGGTCCTGATCCTGCACTATAGGGGCCTCCCAGCCACAGACCTGGGCTCTTCTCCCTCCTTTTCCAGTTCCTTTTTTTAATGACTGCTGCCTTGGTAGGGATGCTGTCAGGAGTCCTGCCACTTAGAAAGAATGAGATTATAATCAAACCAGCCCAAGTAAATTTCATCTTCCACTTTGCACGTGTAAACACCTGCTACAAAAGAGAGCAAGGAAATCCCTGTGCTTTCTCAGAATTTATGTGCAAATTCCTATCCAGCCATGCCAGGGCTGTTGAGGGCTTGGTGGGCATTTCACCCTGAACTAGTCCCATTATAGATGGCATTCACTCACACTGATGCACTGTTTCTGAAATTTGTGCTTCCATTGCCTCAATAATTGCAGATATCACTTGTTCAGAAGCTGCAGGCATCAACTAAAGTCTATTTGGCAGATCTTAGAAGGGCTTCTGCAGGAGACTGTGGGCTACACAACCCATCTTCATCTACTAGCTGATATTATTCCACCTAGTTCAGAGCAGCTGAATTGCACAACAACTGGCTTCGTGTCCTCTCTCATTGGTGGGCATGGTTGCATTGTCCCCGTCCACCTCAGTGCAAATACCAACTTCTTTGTCTGGGCAGTTTGCTGAGGTCAGGCTACTCACCAACTATTCTTTTTCTGACTGTCCTGTTTGATGTGATTGACTTGTCACCCACAGCCTTTGTGCAGATCAGGCCTAGGATCATGTGTGTGACATTTGCAAATATCACTGAAATATCACTGAAATTTTTGGAGTTGGAAGGGACCATAGAGATCATCTAGTCCAACTCCCCTGCCAATGCAGGACCACCCAGAGCATGTCAGAGCATGCCTCTCAGGACTGCATCCAGTCGGGTCTTGAAAATCTCCAGAGAAGGGG